>UELU01139979.1:0-11948 GCA_900490025.1 Megastigmus dorsalis | reverse complement strand
AAAGTAATATCACAGAGCGTCTTAATTAAAATACAAATAAACAAATTTAATATAAAAAGCGATCAATATCTATCAGTCTTGTTGGTTAAAAGAATATAAAAAACTTTACAGCACAGTCACACATTCACTCATCCTACCACACACTCACTTACGCCAATAAATACACTCACACTTTCTAAAAATAAGTATATGGGACAGAACATAATAAATTAACATACAGAAAATTTACAGTTCTGACCCAAGCGTGTAGTGTAAGTCACTAAAGTCAAACGCATAACGAATCGCAGGTGCGGCCCGCGGCAGGGCTAAGAATCAGAGAGAGAGAGAGAGAGAGAGAGAGAGGGAGGGAGAGAGAGAGAGAGAAGTAGGTCTTTTATAAGCGCCTAACGAATACCGCCTTTTATACTTGCTTTTACGAATAGTGGATTACGAATCATTGTGCTTGTAAACACTGCGGTAAAATTATATCGCGGCGAAATGATTGTGATCAGTGTAAGTAGCTGCTGCTGTGTGTGCGATCGCTACTGCGAATTACCGCATGCGCAGATCGCGAGAGTTCGTGCAGTATATAATACTAGGTAATTTGCGCAGGATGTTTTAAAGACGCTTTTAGCTGCCGAGAGAACGCGGCTACTACGATACAGTCGCGGAAGAGAAACGCGAGGAAAAAAAGCATGATTAGCTCGGTGCGCAGAAATGATTTTACACAAACCGATTATCTAAGATATGTTGGTGTACTTCGAGTACCAACTATTATTCAAGGAAATCTCGGATTATCCCGACTAAGGGGGGACACGTGTACAAATCGAGTGGTGGACACAGTGAAGGGTGTGTTCTCGTGTTCTCTTCTCTTCTGTAGTATAAACAGGAGAGCGTCGAGAGGAGGTAATCGTCGATTTACACCCCTCTTTGCGTCGAACGACGAGCCTGACAGACGGATGGCGGATCTCTCTACTTTTTAAACTGTCAGCTCCACGGTTCACCTTAAGCTTTTGTCCTATTATTCAGCATCTCGCGCGAGAGTCTCTATTTCATATTCATATATTTACTTACATGGCTTTTATGCATGCGCTAACAAACAGGAACTTACGACATTGTTTCCGAAAATTGTGTCGTTATACTTTTTAAAGTGGAGAACGTTACTCTTTGTTTAGACTATTTCCTATGTTGGTATATACAGTCTATTTTTAACGAAAACTTGGCTCATAAAAACTCAAATCTTTCTTTTTGTTTAGCTAAAAAATAAACATAAGCAGAGATTGACTTTGACATTGAAAAGAGACACGAAACCTAATGATCTCCCAAAAAATCCACATTAAATTTTCACCCTATATATAAATCACATCTCTTTTTCCTCCTTCGAACGCTAATCATACCCTGCAGAACTCACCCTCACCATCCGCAGCACGTCTCCGAAAAAACAAAAAAAAAAAAAAACCGGTGCGCTGACTCGCGGCTTGCGCCTTGTTCGCATTCGGTCCGTTGGCGTTGCTCTCGGATTCGCCGTAAGCTCTCGGGCCTTCTTTCGAAACGTCGGGAGAGGTTCTTCCGTCGTTCTCGTCGTCGTCTACGTCGGCAGAGGCGCATAGACCGGTAAGTAACCGGCGCGGGTATGGATGTATAAGAGGAGCCGATCGGTAGCGAGTGCACGGGGTAACGGGAGAGACGTCTTTACCGCTGCATTAACGGTCGGTGTTTTTCGCGGCTCGACTGCTCTTATACGCCGCGTCGCGCGCCCCACGATCAAAACTAGTTTCCCCTATCCCGAGCCTCTATCAGCCGGAGATACTAGTTCCCCCTATACAATATATATGATTTTATACAAGACAATCGCAGGCTCGCTTTTAATGGCGATGTCGACGCGTTTCGTTAGAAATAATTACGGCCTCTCTCTCTCTCTCTAGGTTATAGCTGTCCGATTAGTCGAGTGTGCAGTCGGTGACGTATAGTGGACGAGTCGTCGGTCATGTGGTATAGGAGAAGAGATAGACAAGAGAGAGAGAGAGAGAGAGAGAGAGAGAGAGAGAGAAAGAGCAGTTTTCCTCCCGTGTAGTTAGGGAGGGAGAATCGCAGGAAGGTTGCGGTTGAGTCGACGAGGGACGGGACGTATAGCAAGCTTTTTCTCTTCTGTCTCTCTGCCTCCCTCTCTCTCTCTGCTGTTCTTCCGTACGGCAATTAAGCTGTGCTTCGCGCGATTGCAGCACCTCGAACCTCGAGTCAAGCATTGTATTTTCTTTTTCTTTGCCCCGCAACGATTTGTGAAATTCATTTGCGCAATTATTGTAACTTCTATCTTCTCAACCCTCGCGTAATCATAACGATGCGTTTAATTAAAATTATAGAAAGTGACTTGTACAATTTTGTTTTGGATAGAATTTTCACACTTTATTCGATTCATTCGCAATTCTCGCAGTGAATGTAGACGTTTTATTAGAAGTCGATCCAAAGCCGTCGAATACCGCCTGTGGTTTTGTTGCCTAATTACAAGATCTATGATGCCCCGCAATTAGTTTGGAGCTTATAGTACGTCCGGCCGCTTGACTTATACTACTGATTTCAATAAAATACAGACTTTTTCTTTGACTTGGAATCGATTCACCAGCTGCAAGCTACCGCGAGCCAAAGATAAGAAGAACTACATCTTGCCACGTGTTGCTTGGCTTTTTTTCAGTGCCTATATACATATACATAATTTAATGCGTGTGTTTATCGGACAGGACTGCAGCGCGGCGAAAACTACTTATGAGCTTCGGGCGGGAGAAACTGGTTCGTTCAATCATCTCGAAGAATGTTTAATGCGCTCACCCGCTATTTTATGCGATTAAGTTTAATAATAAAGCTATTTGCGTGGTAAAAAAAGTTCCGTTTGACTTATTGGAATTTGTTAATAATGGATTTAATCTTGTTACTTTAGAAATAAACGAAGATATGAAGAATCAATTTATAGATATACTAGCGAATAGTTTTATTTCGACACGAGCCAATACATTTTTTATTAAACTAACAAAATCATGTGTGCTCTGGGCGTTTAATTTTTACATGCGGGCGATTGATTAAGCCCTAACAAATACTTTAATTATTTCTACTTTATATAAATAGTTTAAATATGTTTATTTTAATAAACATACACAATTCTTTCATGAATTTGAATTAAAATATTAATTTATACAAGAATATTTTAAACTTAGGCGCCAATAAAACGATATCTTTAAATAATTTACAACATACCCGGTCATCAATTATTTAAGAGTGAATACAATTGAATCAAGCTGTAAAATCTAAAAAATACTTTCCAATATCTTTCTAATATCAAAAGATGATATAAGTCTATCCTAATGACACCAAAGCTTATATGTTTTGAATATGGTCAATTATTTGCTATATGTAATCATCAGCTCAATCGACGCGATTCTCGTTTCAGAAATGTATTGTTATATGATATCAATGATAATACCTAAATTTAAGGGACAGTACTCAAATACGTTATTGGTAGCTACAGAGACTGTAAGTGTTTGAAAAGCAACTACAGCAATTTCCACAAATACAGTCGTACAAATAAACGTTAATTGATAAATAAATTCTCTATCGTTTTCAGTCATACTATCTGGAAATTTTACGTAAAGCTTCATGAAACAAGTATAAGATTATAATCTGCTTTTACTTTGATTCATTCTCGTTTTATCCATAATTTAAAACCAAGTTTAAGCTTGAACGATTCCTAAACAAGAAGTATATAGCCGAAGCTCATCCATTAGCGAAGCATTTTACTTCTTGTGCAGCACAGCTCAATTGCGCGACCAGTCCAAAAAAGCCACTTCCTCTACACTTCTATTGCCATTCCCGTATATATGCAAACTCAAACAATGCGAGAGGCCCAAGAAACGCAGCAGCGCAGCGCCTGTGAAGCCTCCGCACTTCGCGAAGCTCAGCCATAAACCCACTTCTACTCGCGTACACACACACACAGATATATATATATATAGAGAGAGAGAGAGAGGAGAGTGAGAAAACATGGGACGAAAGGCGAGCGCGCGCGGGAGAGAGAGAGAGAGAGAGAGAGAGCAAATCGTGCAGATAACGCAGGAGTGAGGAGAGTCTCTCCTCTCGAGGCAATTATCTCGCCACGAGGGCAGTAACAGGCCAACATGAGACAGAGACTCGCTCGCTAGCGCTTAGTTGATTCCAGCCTCGGCGAGACTATACCGAGTCAAATCAGTTTGACGCCACCGCAGCAGCAGTAGTAGCAGCAACAACTCGCTCTCATAATGACACTGTAGCCAGCCGAGATTGTGAATAACATACATAATGAATCGACTCCGATTCTCTCTCTCTCTCTCTCTCTCTGTCTATGTGTGATCCTTAAGCGGGACCTGAGCGGGACCTGATCCGCGGACGATGATACGCGAACTTTGCCGCGATTTTTTTTAGCGGTGAAAAATACATTTTAATGGCTGCATCGTGATATGAATTTTCATTTTTCTTTCTCATCACTACGGATGGTGTGGCTGCGTCGTTTGCGTCCGATTATATGCTCTATGCGCTTTCTTGGACACGAATTGAATGCGGGCAATCAACAACGCGTAATTTCATCCGGAGATCCGTTGCGCGGATATTTGCAGAATAATGCGTATTTTTTGTTTACGATTCTTTTAATTTGGATTTCAGGGTCTTGGCGTTGGAAATTTTATCGATTTTAAGGTTATGCGTGATTTTCTTTTATCGCTGAAACTGGCTGTAAGCGAAAATTTGAATTTAATATCTTTCCAAAGAGAATGTCTTGATAATGTTCACGAAAATAGATGATAAGAAGGAAAATTTTATAACAAAAAGTTTACGCCTTGGAGATAAAAAAAGTGGCAATGAAAGCAAGTAGTAAAAATTCTTTAATTTTCGTTTTTAATTTCAGGAGAATAGAAAGATTTTACTACAGCTGGAAAATATTTTAATACTTATAGCATGCTATTTTTATTATCGTGCATAATATATTTTCCAGAGGAAAAATATCCATTTTATGTTCCTATTAACAGTACAATACGACCGACTATCCTATTAAGGACGAAAATCGAAATTTCAAAATCCAATAAAACAACAAGAATATGCACCGAGACTGCATGCAAAATCCTTTATTTTTTTTGTCAATCCCACGAGAATCGAGGTATATAGCGTCACGTATTACATCGACAAGAGCCATTCTTTAGCCGGAGTAAAACAGGAAGGAAAGAAGGGGGGAATAAGTTCTCAGTGCTGAATGCTTTCTTTATAACGACCAGCTATGCATGTAGGTATAGCGCCATGAGCAGCCAGTTTGTATTCTTGGCGAAACGCGCGTAACGTTTAATATACTAGCAATGTAAAAGCAATTCAAACGGAGATTCTTGTACCGGTTTCATTCTCTTTTACTCTCTGCACGGATGACGCGTTCTTCGTTTGATAACACGATAAGTTTGCTGAAGTGTTTAAGCTAGATTCGCAGCCAGTGCGCATAAGAATAAGTGTGCATATACTAGATAAATTTAACTAATGTATATATGTATGCGCATGTGTATCATTGAGCCAAATTACTATTTTCTTTGAAATATAATCACCTAATCATGTTTTCTATTTACCAATGTGAAAGGTAAAACTCGTTTAGCACGTTATACATATATATATCTCGAACCATACACACACACACACAGACACACACACACACACACACACAAGAAGAAGTCCGAACGAAATGAAAAGCAATTTAGCGCACCGCGGGAATAAGCCAAGGAAGGCGAACACACAGAGTCCGCCTCGGAGTCCGCGCCAGCGCCGCAGCGAATAAGCGAAGGTGCGGTTGTATAAACGGCTGCGGCGAAATCCACATAATCGAAGATATCCGTATCTAATGGGTCGCGACGAGAGAGGGGAATCCGCGCATGGACGTATAGATTTTTAGCCTCGTTGACCGACCGCGCTGATGGCGCGACGATATTAGCCGCGCTGTGACGGAGCGAGCCGCGAGGACCACCGCCACCGCCGCCGCTCTCGCAAAAGGCGGATGAGTTTTGTGCTGTAAGCGCACCTCTCATTACGAGACGAGACGCGACGAGACGAGACGAGACGAGACGAGACGAGACGAGGCCTATAACGGGACGCTGCACATAGATACGGCGAGTGACAGTCGCTCTGCAGACTCGGAGAGAAACGTCTCTGTACGTGTGTGTGCGTGTGTGCGTGTGTGCGCGCGCGCGTGTAGAGAGAGGCCATTCGCTTGCAAGCTGTTCCTTCATTGTCAGCGCGACGTGCCAGTATAGTGCAGTGTCTCTCGCCGATGCTCTCCTTCCTACTTCTCGCTTGTATTGGAAAGCGCATGCGCAGTGTATAGACTGCCAAAGTCATTGGCTAATATCGGCGGGAGGCGATTTATACCGGTGGCTGTATTTTCTGTTCTCATCCTATATATGCTTTGCGGAACAAGGAATTTTTTTTCGTTTCTTTTTCTTTTTTTTTCTTTTTCTAAAACTTGAATCGTTGGCACGGTGAAGCTGCAGTTTGTGGATTTAAATGAATGGAATATCATTCGATAAGGGATAAAAGACTCCTGACTGTTCTGCTCTGCGGTTCGTTACACATAAAGGACTTAACTCATTTAAAATATAATATTTCATTGAGCTCAAAGACTAGAGCACATTTTAATCTTACTAATATAGGGATCTCGATATCTTTTGTAAATATCATAGAAACCGCGGTAAGTAACGATAAATTTATAATTAATTATACAAGATAAAAACTGTATGTAACAATGGGAAATGCATATAAAATAAATAAATTGATTAAGCAATATATAATAAAGCACTCATTATAGTCAGCACGATTCATTGATCGTACATGTACCTGCATGGGTAAAAGGAGCTTATGCTCGATATCCCGCACAAAGGTATACGCGGGATATACATCTGTGTATCGGATTCCCGGATTCCCCGTGTGCGTTTATTCCAAGGAAGTAAGTACACGCATTCGCATCGATTCGCCAAGAATGGGCTTTGGAACAGGAGCGAGAACAGGAGAGCGGGCTAGATTCAGTTGCCGCGTCTGCATCCGACGGCGCCGCGCGTCTTCCAACTTTTGTCCCGCCGCACCACCGGACCTATGCGTACATACATTTCTCAATCGTCTTTTGTGCACCCGCACGCATACACGAGCTCTTGATTCCTCGTAGAACGACTGGATCAGACCGCGACGGTCTTACGTACAGCGGGAAATATTTTCGTCGCGCGCACGCTTTACGACTCGCTGCTCGCGCGCGGAGAGTTGAACCAAATCTTGCGTGCAGTGGCGCCCATGAGCAGTGCGACTTTTAACGATGGCCTTCGCGCGTGTACTTATGTATAACACGTGTATACGAGAGAGAGAGAGAGAGAGAGCTCGCAGTGAGCTAAGCAAGATTTCGAGTTCGCGCGCTCGATGATGTTTTACGTTCCGGTATACTTTGCTGCTGCTATACGGCCGCAGCCATGTCTCTCTCTCTCTCTCTCTCTCTCTCTCTCTCGCTTTTACCATAGGAGTATTATACACACATACGCACAGGTGGCACGTGTGTAATTACACCGAGCAGAGCCGGGGGAAGTGATTTGCACTTTGATTGTGCGCGGTCTGAGAAAGTTTCAATCGAACGATTACAAAGATATGGGAGGTGGGGGAATAAAGAGTCATCGCGTGTGCAGCTCGCTCGCCGCGCTATGGATTAAAATGCTTACGGCTCCTCTAACGTGTACTTGCGCCTGTCCATTGAGATTATTTTAAATTATATATATCCAGAAGCTAAGAAAAACTTCTAACTTTACGCAAAGAATACGTTCGGGTGCAGGATTAATATATAGTTTAGCCGCGAATGTTCAACTAAACGGCGCGATTAATTTGTTCCCTATAGAGGATTAAGTTTGACTCTAAGAAATTCAGGCTCGATAGGATTTCTATCGTGATAAACTTGTATATTCGTAAGATCACTTGCTCTCCAACCAAAACAAACACTATATATCTATTATCTGCAATACAAAGTGAAAGAGATAAGGAAGCCTTTACCGCCACGTTCGTAAACAACTTTTATACAACGGGATGATAATATTTCGCGATATCGAATTATCATTATAGGATGGAGAAAATACAAAGTTGATGTATTATTTCGCTCGTTATCGTTGTTTTTGTTGTTATTGTTGTGCAGCTGTCCATAATATATTTACAATGTGGGTGTGGGTTAGTAGTCGTGGATGGCCAACTCACCATGTAGATCAGCGTGTGCTGCAGTCCCCAGAGCCCTGGCATCATGGATTTCCCAGCGCCTCTCACACGCTCAATCACGCTTTTCTGAAACAAGAAACGGACACACGTCTTATCAGCGAGCTCCTTAATAACATTATAACCTTTTTCATGTGTGTGTGTATATCAAGCTTAGACCCTGTCGCCACTTGCTACGGTCTTAATTTCAGTATATATATATATATTAGAAACGCTATCCGACCTCGTGTCAGTTCCGCCTTTTAATACAAAGTATGACGTTATAATTTCAGTTCGAACGGAGCTTGAATCGTCATCGTTTTCATCCAATTTTCATGAGTATATATGCTTGGGCGAGACATAGCGATTTATACTGCACGATCGAGCTAATTAAGCGCCGCCGACGCGAGCGCATGGCACTTTTATTACAATGTTTCTAAAAAATTACGGGTTATCGCGGGCGCGAGTCTCGCGATAGAGCGCGTGTAATTTAGCTCGATCTGCATATATACTTTATAACTCCTGATAACTTGTTTATACGCGAATCAGTGAGGATGATGATGATGTCGTCACCTCGGCTCGCGGTAATCTCGGTGCGCGCGCGCGTTTACTGAAAAGTACGAGTTAAGCACGACGGATTTTCCTCTCTCTCTCTCTCTCTCTCTCTCGCGCGCGCGCGCGCGCGAAGCACTTACGCTTGTTTTGCTCGCGCGCTGAAGAGCGAGGTGGCGATGGCGATGGCGATGGCGCAGCTCGTCCCGGGTTCGCGGGCGCCGAGAGAAAATTATGTAATTACAGGGGAGTTGATGGGAGTCGACGATAACTTTTGATGAGCAGTTCCGCGCTGTCGCTTAAATATCAGGTTGGTGCGATATGACGATACGGATCATTAATTACGGTTCCCAGCAGCAGCCTCCTTTTAGTGCACACACGCGCGTTCCGCAATTACGGCATTATGTGTAGTTAACTGTGTGTGTGCGCGCTGATTAGTCGAGACCTATAAACAAATTCCAGCTTCGGGCTTCCTTGTCCGGGCGGGCTAGACTCCCGTGTCGAAAATTAGCCCGCGCCGTCGATTTTATACAATCTAATATGGAATTATATCGCGTGCTCTAGAATTCACAGCCAGTGCCTGCCGGTACACTGAACATAATGCGTATACAGGTATGAGGACATTTTTATTGGCGAGCCTGTAGAAAACTCGTAAATAGCTCGAGGAATTCGATGCGACATTCGTGCCTCTTTGCTTGTATATGTTTATATATCGATTATGCAAAATGGACGCGCGCGGTAAGTGAATATTTATGACTCCTGTACCTGGGAGGAGATGCTGATGAATTAAAGTGTATTACTAAGCAACTTGAATTTATTGGTTTACATTCCGAGTTATATTTGCATTATATGGCATGCAAAACAGCCGCCACACGTTTATGTATGTCATGTGGTATCGCAAATTTATCTGCTGGTGTGCAACGCATAGTCGCGAGCCCGCAAAAGATCGAGATTATTAATTGAACGACTTTTCTATTAGAGGAGACTATTAATTTTCTTAATATTTCCATTGTTCCGTATAAGTAGTGGTTGAGAACGAGCGCATCAGCGTCTATAACGTTAACATTTAGTTTATGTACTGCAATTTCACACGCAATTTTCATTTCTGTATAATCTGTATAATATTATCATCGGCTCTACTATTAAGAGTATACATATAGGTACTGCTTTTTATTTAGAGAATGAGATATATATTTAATATAATTGCCAGATTAGATAGTGCAGTAACAAGATTATATAGATTTAAATTAATTCTCATTTACACGCTTTAATCGACATTCGCGGTCTACACTCCCATTCAGGGATTCGACATTTGTTTTGGTTTTCTGTGCAATGGATATTGAATTACTTAGCGGATTTAATTAAGAACATGTTTTTATTCTCGCTGGAGGCGGTTTGGGACATAATTCGCCGCTTTTTTCCCCGCTACCAAAACTGATAAAATCCAGCAACTTTTGCCAAAGTTATAATGCAAAAATAAATTCGCAAACGCGAAATAAGTCTTTGATCATTATCGAAATGGCAGCGACGAGTGTTGCATTTTCTCTTCGGTGCTACTTTCCAATATCCCAATTTTTTTCTTTTCAGGTTCGAGTTCCAATTTATCTATCGCATTCTTGTTTATTATTTCGTTTCACGTTTGAATTTCCGTAACGACCTTTCGTAAAAAAATAGATCAGTTCGATAAGGTGCACTCGTTTGAATCAATAAAAATCTATATACCTAGAAATAACAATCTCCACTATAATGCAAATGTCGAAATAATTTCACTTACCGCAACTCGATGCAATGTACGTACACGTATTCTCATTATTTTTCCTTGAAAATATTATTTGGCAAGAGTGAAGTGCTGTCTGAGAGAAATATTTAAATAACATTCTTCCCAATTTGTTGGATATCCTTCTTTCCAAATGATATTAAATTTTTTAGTATTTAGAGATAACGTATATGTATATATGTATATGAGACCTGTTGTAAAAAAATATTGACTCTCTTAACTTTAACATAGGTAAAGCTTTAAAATATTTGATTACTAGATCAGTGTCTTGTTGTATTCGTTTGTTTCTACTTTCGTGAATTAAGCATGCATGGGCGCAATAAGCTCTTTTTTAAAAGTATAGTAGACTTAAAACTTCTTTCCAATTTAAAACTCTTTTCGCATACCAAAAGACACGTAAAGTCTCGTAAGTTTCTCTTGCACTTTTATTATGGACGATAAGCATTAATCAATATTGTACAGATGCAATATCCTGAATTCTGTACTCTGTCATTCCTTTGAATCATCTAAATTTCCTATAGAATATATACAAAGAAAAGATGAGAAAAGCCATGATTGTAGGGATTCGCTGCGCAGCAAATAATCAAATAACATATACGTATATGTATACACTTTGCACAAAATCGAATCTAAACATCGGTCACACGCAGATCGCTCCATTTTAATCGATGAATAGCAAACGCATGTGGCACAACCTCCTCAAGCACACCGACACGCAAAAATAGAATAGTAGTATAGTAATTTTTATTGGCATCAACTTTACAGTTATACAGACACAACACTGTGGCAAAAATAGAATAAAGAAGCGCGAGCGTGTGGCGCCATCTATGCACATATAAGATAGGCGCGTGCAGTACACGCGTGTTCAAGAAAGAGCGGCTCCCGATAAATTATAAAATTGCGCACGGCAGTTTTCCATTATAGCCGTGCTGAAAAATGCAGCGAGACGCGCGCTACACAGTCTCCTATGGTCCGGAAGGAAAACGCTGGCGCAGCTCAAATAAGGCAGCCCATTGGAACAAGAGAGAGAGAGAGAGAGAGAGAGAGGGGGGGGGGAGAAGACCCGAATAAGTATTATATATGCGAAAGAATTCTCGGGCACGAGTCGCAAGCGGACACACACCCACACACACACGCGCGCGTAAAGCTGCGCACGCCGCGTATATAACACATCGTCGAACCGCATGAATTCGCAATTTGTTAAAGCACAGTTATACTCTCTCGTCTCTCGTCTCTCTCTCTCTCTCTCTCTCTCTCTCCATCTTGCGCGAGCTCTAATGCACGAAGCGGCTGCTCACATCAGGTACACGTATACGCAGCTACTCACCTTCTAAATGCTTCATTATACATCGAGTGTAAGTACGCACACACACAC
>UELU01139977.1:0-10649 GCA_900490025.1 Megastigmus dorsalis | reverse complement strand
CCACCACCACCACCTTGTCCGCCCCTCGTCATCTCATTTTGCGATAAGGCCAAGAAAGGACCTTTGCGCTTTAACTTCTTGCGGCGAACTTTTTTTAACGACGACAGGAGCGGAAAACATTCTAGCTACATCTCATAAAGATGGGCTAATCACCTTTTAGCCGATATCGAGCAAGCAGCATCGCGGTACGAAACGAAAAAATTAATTTCAAGCTCATTTTTAATTCCATAGTGACGGCGCGTCGTGGAGTTGAAATGGAGAATTTCAAAACATGATTTGCGCGCACTTTGTTTGCGAATCCATCGAGTTACCTCTTTTATAATGAAACAGCTTAGCAAATTTCATTTTAGTTTCTACGAGCTTTCGAGTACAAAAAATTAATTAACCGCAAACTACTGGTATTTTCGCATACTTTTGAATCTTGTTATAATATACATGCTATCATTCCTTTACAACTGAAAATATCGTACAAAATCATAATCTTTATGCTGTGCATGTTACATATTTGTTGATCTAGGTGTTTAACTTTACATTAAAACAATAAAATAATTTAATGGTTCGTGATGACTGTTATAAATAATTCTACATAGAAACAAGTTTATCCTTTTTATAATTTCGTTCTTTTAAATATGCTTACACACGTGGGAGTCTATATCAGCTATATAATGTCTCAAACGATAACTTTTTCGCCATTGAATTCTTCATCTGAGAGATATTATTTACTTTTTAATTAAATAAGTTGCTTGTAATTTACGAACTTACTTAGCATATTTAGTATGCGCATTCTTACTTGTTTATGCATGAGCATATGATGCAGCGTATATGTACTTCAACATAACTACACAGTGATAATATTGTGACGAAATTTCGCTTGAAACTTGACTAGTTAGTATTTGTTATTATATCAGGAATTTTCATAATTTATGCCAAAAGCAGATGTATTAAATATTTTTTAGTTTTCTTACCCACGGATTATTATGAATCAAATCTTAGTAACAAAAAAAAAACATCAGAAGTAATGCTTCTTAAATACGTATCCAATCTCATCTCGGGTCCTGATAAAAAAAATGTACTTATAACTTTGGTTTAATAATGATAAAGCAGTATCAAGCTTGTAAGCAATGTTGTACGAATAAGGATCAAGGAATTTTTAAATTAAATTCAAAGATAGGATGTATAAAAAAGCATGATGGAAAACATTTTGTAAACGATAGAGTTAATCAAATAGTAGTTTTTTTTATTTTATCTACTCCTTTAGCATAGGTATAATTTACTTCTATACAGTAAATTAGTGTCAGTCCTGTAAGTATATTTTATAAAGATAAAATATGAGATATTTAAAAAAAAATACTAATATTTTATTAAACGTAAATAAAAATGAAACACAATTATTTTAAATACATATGACTTAAACAGAACACATAAGCTGTTGGTTCAAATCTCCAAAGTTAATCAAAATGTTCATTAACGATTGTTTATTTGTTTTCTTTATAATAATTCATGCAAAATATAAGAATTACAAATGCTGCTCTGGGAAATATAATTTAGAATTAAAAAATAGATGTTGAGCATATATACATGCGAGTTTGAACTTGAGTTTTTCAGCGACATGGATATACGAAATGAAAATCATTTTTTTTTTCGACAACGTCACTCTCTGCAGACAGGAAAACAAGTCAAGAATTCGCCGTAATATAGGAAACGCGCGGGAACTGAGTTTTGATTTATTAAATACGCAGAAAGGGGGGAGGGGAGGGGGTGGGTGGAAAAAAATATTCTGTATGACAAAGAAGAAGCGGTATACACGCGCGTGCGAGCTAGAGATGCCGAGAGCGAGCGCGTACGGAATTTTTTTCTCCTCTCATCCTCGAGTTCGTCCACGTACACACTCCCATATGAATAAACATAAAAAGCTCTTGAACGGGCGCAGTTGCTGTGCTCGCCGCGGTTCAGACTGTCATATAGCAGCGGTAGCAGCAGCAGCAGCAGCGACGGTAGTGGCAGCATCCCCCATAAGAAAAATCGTCATAATGAAAATATCTGGGTATGACGCAGCAGATTCGGGCTCTCCTTTGTTGCGATATCAATCACGGGGGTGTAAGGATCGAAAGAGACAAGCAGAGAGGAGATATATATATATGTATAATGTCGGGATTAGTCAGAGAGAGAGAGAGAGAGAGAGAGAGTATGGTCCTTGGTAAATTTATTATGTGAATCATGCCAGTGTGCCAACGAAGAAGTGCGCGTGCGTGACTCGTTGGGGTGAACGTCACCGGAGGGAGAAAGGGAGAAGCATCAGAGAGCCACAGCAGCCACTGCCGCCGCCGCCGTTGAAATCGAATTAGCTTGATGTTCGGAGTCGCGAGAGCGTTTGTCGAGATAACGCCTATTCTTCTCTCTCTCTCTCTCTCTCTCTCTCTCGCTCTCTCTCTGCGGTTATAGCCTGGCCTCGGAAAATTCCGCGCTGCTCCCTACGCCATCGTCTGTATTGGGCGGCCGAGCGTCGGAGGACCGTTTTGTCGAGGGAGTAATCTCCGTGGCTCTCGGATTACTGCGACGACAGATTTAAGTGCGACGCGTTTATTTTGAGGGTTGGCCGGCCAGTTTTTCTACCCTCGCGCTCCTATATATCTCCCTTCCCCCCCATAAATTGATAAAGTAATGTAAAATGATAAACTTTGAGTTTAATTAATAAAGGAACTGTTATAGAATATATCTAGCTACTTTTCTAATCAGATTTGTCTGTTTCATTTAGAAACAGCGTTAAATTATTTACAAATGTTTTAGATATAACATTAGCAAACACAAAACCATTTGTATATATACAGCTTTCAATATAAACTCCAACAATTTGCACTTTTTTATTTGAAACGCTTACATTATATCATATTTCGAGAATTAAACACAATGAAACAATTAAATTTTACACTTTTTTTATCGTCTAAGAGTTATATTATACTTCTTCCATTATGATGAAAAATTCAGTTAGAAAAGAACAAAGATCTTTCTTTAAGAAATACCTACTCTTATGGACATAAATCCTGATTTTTCTAGAAAGTATGATAAACGATGCAAATGCGAAGATTTTTAGATCTGATAAATGTAAAGAAAACTGAAAGATTAAAAAAATTTTCAAGCTCTGCAACAACAAACTACTCAATATATTCATGTATATTAGTTTTCAAAATTCCAAATTTTAAAACAAAATTGTATTGTCGAAAACATTGATTAACAAAAAAAAAAAACGAAGAAAACTGGCATATTTTTTGCGCGTACCATTTAAATTTTATATATTTGAGCGGACACATTTGTTGCATATCTACATTAAAACGCATAATACAATTAAATCTTAACGTGAAATGTTTTTTTAATAAATTATCGTGAAATATTAACTTGAATTTTATAAACGTAGAATGCAATATTTATTACAATAATTACACGCGCGATTAACACGTTCATGAAAATATTTTTTATCGAACGTAATACACGATATGAATCGAATTTAATATTATATTATTCTTATTAATTGCACGCGTTTCAATGCAATACACACAGAGCAATCGGTTTTCTCAAAATAATCATAACTTATATATTAAATAAATCATAAAATTAAATCATATCCCTCCTATAAAATATGATTTCGAAAACCAATTAAACAATTCTACCGATTAGTCTTAGGTATACAAATTTCTCCGCAATAGAAATTCCTAGGGCAGAGGCTAATTTTCACGGTTCAAAAATCATCCTCGCAAGGCCGTGAGACACCGAATCGAGCATCAGAAGGCGTAAAACCGCTCGTAGTTACGGAAATCCTCGTGGCGGTGAGCGGAGCGCGCTTAAATAGCCGGTGTATACAATTTTCATCCCTAAAGTTGTCGCGCTCGAGTTGGGGAAAAGGTCACTGTGCAGTGTTGCAACTATATCTATATACATATGCTAGGCAGGGTATATAGCGCGTCCGCAGGTATACATCGTATTTATTAGCATGGACACATTGTTATTTCAGGCATGTTCTCCTATATATATATATAGCGCAATCCTTGTACGCCGTGTTATCATAGTAATTTTACAACGCGAAATCTGGTCGTGCAGGGCCGCACTGCACACACACACGCACGCGCACACGCAGAGAGAGAGAGAGAGAGAGAGAGAGAGAGAGAGAGAGCTATGCTTACGCAGGCTATGCGTGCAGAGAGCGACGGGCGGGGAATTTTGCACTCGGTATAGTGCACTGACCGCCACCAGCGGCAGAAGCACCGGTAGCGGCGGCGGCGACGGCGGCAGCATAGCCACAGAGCAGTGCCACTGCACGCGCAGAGAGGTAGAGGGACAACAAGCGCCCGTGCAAATATGCACACGCATCTCTGGCTTACGTTATCGCGCGCTTCCGCGGCTCGTACTAGCTCCGCCGCTACATATACATAATATCTGTACACGTGTAGGTGGAGCGCTTTGTCAATCGGTGGGTGGGCGAGAGGGTGAATATCTATTAAATTGCCTGCAGCGCGGCACGAAATTGGAAAAGTCATGTCCGACAAATGCAAGGAGAGCGGTTTATGCGCGACGCGACGAACCGAGCGAACGAATGAGCGCGTGATTCATTGTCAACGCCAGTAGCGAACGATCCAAGCGCCCACTCGCCCTCCGCGCGACTCTGTAGATATATATAAATCCACGCAAACTCGCGATACCGCCGCACTCACACTCCCCAATGTCCATTCTTGCTGCTCAGCTGTACCCTGCCCTGTAGAACCTGTGCGTAGCGTACGCCGTGCGTGTGCGTATATAAGCGGTGTTACCCTGGGCCTCTGGAGTCCGGCTGTCTCGTTAGCCCCTCGTTGGTTCGTTCGTTCGTTCGTTTGCGCTGTATGATTTACGCGTCTCTCGCAGCGGGCGCGAATACTCGATGCCGAAAAGAGCAAGAGAACGAGATGGAAAAAGAGAGCGGAGAGAGTGAGAGAGAGAGAGAGAGAGAGAGCGAGTTCATAAGGTTGGGTGTATAAGGCACCGCTGCGCGTCGGTCAACAGTCCAATAAAATCGGCCCTATGGAGCTGCGTATATATATATAACGTCGCAAGTCCGCGCGTCTATACTCTCTATTGGCAATACCATTATTCCGCAGTAAAGGCGCGCGCGTAAAGTGCTAGGTGAGCGCGAGCGC
Source organism: Megastigmus dorsalis (assembly GCA_900490025.1). Lineage (NCBI taxonomy): Eukaryota > Metazoa > Arthropoda > Insecta > Hymenoptera > Megastigmidae > Megastigmus > Megastigmus dorsalis. Next base: position 5,487 of record UELU01139977.1, on the reverse strand, counting down.
GGGTGGGCGAGTACCGATTTAAAAAGCCATTCGGTGCCGCTTCCTTTCGCACTCGATTTTATTCCTCCCTTATAGCCTTAGTCGTCGTCGTCGCGAGCAGTTGGCGCGCGAGCGGTGCCTAGCGCGACTCAAAGCCCAAACCCCCTCCCCGAGGATCTTTCTCTCTCTCTCTCTCTCTCTCTCTCTCTCTCTCCACCCCGTGAATCGTCCCGATACAGCCTCTTTATTCGATCGCGCAAATAGACGTATGGGTACGGCTGCTACAGTATAGTATACCGGAATACAGGCGGCGAGGAAAGCGAGAGAGAGAGAGAGAGGGGGGGGGGAGAAGAGGAGCCGATGATACGTGAGGCGTTTTATTGCGCACCGACGCTCGGACACTTTTATTTTATTCTCGGCTTGTATAAGCGGGGCGCCGCCGCGCCTCTCTCTCTCTCTCTCTCTCTCTCTCTCTCTGTGTCGTCGCGCAGGCCAGCCTCCCGCACTGATGTCCTCTCGCATATAGCTCTAATGTTTTATTCCGCGCGCGGGATCTTCGGCACATGAATTCCAATTTCACTTTTAGGATCATTTGCTTATAAGCAAGAAATGGAAATCCAATATAGTGTGTACTTTTTTTTAATGTATTTTCTCGAGCGCGCCTCAACGTTGCTCAATATGTACAGTTGTTCAGGACGTGATGTTTTATCGATTCGAGAATTATAGGTTCATTTAGCTAATTGAAAATTGACACTTCATCTCTTTTGAATGTCCAGCCGTGTACATATATAGAGTTCGAATGTTTATTCGCGGATCGTAGCGATTGGCTTAGCCGCATTAACGAATGAGAAACATAAAATGAGAGTAGAAGACGGGATGGGAGGGTGGGGGTTTATGCGGGGGGGTATAGATATCGCCGTGTTATTGCGGAGCCCCTTAGCAGCGCAGTCTAGAATCTGTCTAATGGAGCTTTGCGTAGATAAGCGTCACTTACGCACTTATGGCTTCGCCCTCTGGATTTTATAGCTTTTCCCCCCTCTTATATAGCTTTTAACCCTCGATTTATTTTGAATTCAATTACTCCCATTAAAGGGGAGTGACATCTAATTTCCAGATGTGAATCGTTAATTTGAGTGGGCATGGAGGTCGTTTTGAACTGCGATTCTTTTGTTACGGTATACGGTTGCAGAAATGGCATGGGGGCACGTAAAAGCGAATTCTCGTTGATGCCCCGAAAGTGTCAAAACTTGTTGTCGAATAAAACAAGAAAAAAAATAATACCATAAAAGCAGGAAATGTTATTCATCAAAACTTTGCAAAAAACTTCAACGTACTTCATAGCTATAACATGGCTGTGTACGCGATAGTATATTGTCGTTGAAAACTAAACCCCACTTTTTACGCCTTTCCGATAAAAAATTATGAAAGTAAAAATTTATAGACAAAGGATATAACAAATTTTCGAAATTTATTAACTCACTGGGCAATATAAATTTAAATTACATTTTCCTTTATATTGTAGTCTACGATGTTCAATTAATTTTAATTTATTTAACAATGTTTAGATGTACAGAACAATTTTTATAATACGTAAACATAAATTATTATTATTCGAATTTATTTATTACAAATCATTAAAGTATAATATTTCTCCACTTAATTTTTATTTATTAGAATTTTTTTCTTCTTTGTAAATGTTAAAGCAATTTAAAAATTTGAACGAAAAAATTTAATTAAAAAATAAAGCAATAACCCTGTAAAGTTTTCTGTAAACGGTGTAGTATCTTTTTAAAATTCACTTGATTACGAATTGATGGACAAAGATATAATCAGAACACAATATTTTAACTATCTTTATAAACTTACGGTCTATCACTAAAATTGCGTCTATTACTCGATTTATTTTAATAAATCTTATTAATTCACAAATTGATATCAATTTTCGAATTAATCCCACTGCTTTCGCACGACCGTATGCCATTGTTAATCAATAATACATCTTTTTAGGAAGCTGAATAACTATTCGAAACCAGCTGTATGGAAATTGCACTCAAATATTCTCTCAATTATATAAATTATTCCAATAATTTACGGTACTCAAGCTTAAATTTGGGTTTGATTTAACACTGTTAATATATTATTTTAAATAATTTTAGTGCTCCTCTTTCTAGTCACAAAGAAATCTAAAAGAAATTTTATTTTTTATGGTTTTCAAATTAATTGAAATATGCAGGGTCTATGGGAAAAAATAATTCATTTAAGAATAAGCAATTTCTTAAACGAGTATAAGATAGAAAATTGAAATTTTCATTCTTTGAGCAGTCGATTATCCGCGAGAAAGTATCTCGAGAGAAATAAAATATCTTTATAAATTAGATTCATTAAGTTATTAAATTTTCATGGGGTTTTCGACAAACGCCTTTCTACTTCATCATTTTCGCCTGTATTTCACGCCGAATTCGTGGTTAACGTAATAGAGTTTTTCGTTGATGAGAATTGCGGCAAACATTGTAGTCGCGACAGAAAAAGTCGCGCAAATTTCCAGCATCAGCACAAAGTGACTAGAGCAAGAAGAGAAGCAGCGAACGGGAGAAACAGAGACGGTCGCAGGAAGGAAGGAGAGCGAAGCCGAGTTTCTTCTCCGTCGTGTAGTAATTTAGTTTTTCCCTCAGCTCGGTGGCTTCTTACTCGCAAATTTAATCGAGAAACTACGTCGTCATCTTTAATGCGATTCTTCGCCAGCTTCCGCAGATTCTGGCCGTCGTCTTGCAAAATTATTGACGCTCTAGACCGAAAATTACAATATTTGCATCTACTTACCATATACTCGTGAAAAAAAAACCATAAGCTTGATGATTCATATGCTCATAATATTTATTATAATTACAGCAATTACGCTTTGAAGTATGTGATTAAAAACAAAATTATTTTTAATGGGATATGTAACATGAAGGTAGGAATAATATTTAATACTGAATATTATTCCTACCTCCTTCATGAATAATACAAATCTGCAGGACATGGATCATTGATTTATTAATTGCAATTTCACGTAGTCCCGCAAGGGTTAAATATCGATCTGGTTAAAAATGAAATGGTCAATTTCTTACACATTTCTTAGAGCACAAGATAATTATACTCTTAAAAATGAAATTCTTAAAGTTCTGCGCTAATTGAGAGTACGTCGGAGTATGCTCTGCTTTACCGATAGATACTAATGTTGTTAAAGAGTGGTTTTTTGCTTCTCTGAAAGTAATACGGGATTTTCAGCAAAAGAAAATTGGTTGTCCCCAATTCTAATCGAAGTAAAGATCATTTATACTTTTTTTTGTCAGTATAAAACTGGATTAAAGTTTTGGAGCGCAGTATTGTATTTTTACTGAGAAAAAACAATTTATAAATGATATTTATTACATTTAGAATTGGGGATAGCTATTTTTTTGCAGAAAAGATGGATTTCTTCATATCATACTATTTTCATTACTTGTCCGCCTTTCCTCTGTGCATTACTATAATATCTATTTGACGGGACATGTGAATTTAGTACCTATACTTTTAGACAAAACTTTGATTAAGTAAGTATAGATAACTGTTGGTAAAATAGAGTAATCCGACGAAGTTTTTCTTTCTGATTATTTATAAAGAATATTTGCTAATTAACATTAGCTAACAAGGATTGAAAAGAGGATAACCATAGTTTTCTTGAAGTACACTTCTATGAGAATTATAAGGTATGATTTAGCTTTGAAAAAAGATAACACGTTAAACAATAAAATACTCTTAGTTTATAACGCATACGAAACATAGAATCACATGTTATTCGGGGATGAATCGTTGAGGAGCTATTTTTTAAATAAAAATTCACTACATGGATACTGCAGAATAGATGCGCTACATATATATATGTATACAGCACGAGTTCTGTTAGCTAAGGGAAATTTGGTAAAGGGAGTATAGAAGCCCTTGGAGTAACGCGTAACTCGCGCCGTAATCTCATCGTTATAGACGCGTCCGAATCGCCGTCGGGCTCCGATTTACGGGCCTTCGTGGCGGTTTATGATCAGCCGAGAATGGCATCGGTGCGCTTGGCTGAAATTCGAAAGCACGCGCGACGGCTTCTTATACGACGCTTCGCCAGGAGGAGAGCTTGCATAATATGCCTCGATCTTGCTGTCGCTGCTTCGATTGTCCTCTCCGGACGGAAATTCCCCCAGAAATTCGTCTTGCGCGGAAGTGTCTTTTCTGTAGTCGGTTTTTTTACCGAAAATTTTATGAACCGCGGTATAAATTCGTAATTTTACATTCTCCGGGGACGAACGACCGGGCAATACTGTGGAAAAAAGACGATCGCTTGGCTTATTTTACTGCGCAATATATTTTCTTATATTGCTCAAAATTTCCTCATGTTCATGCAAATTAAATATACGCAGTCTTTGTGCAGCAGAATACTATATAGCTAAAATAACAAAAAGAATTCTAATTGCAATTCAAATTTCGTTTTCGTACTTACTAAATTCTTGATTTTACTAGAAGCACTATTGCATACAGATATAGTAAAATATGAAACAAAGTGTCAGCTTTTCAATTATAATCAAGGTTTAGATTACATAACTTTGCAAGCAAACTTCTATAACTGTAGCGATTTTACAAATCTAAATTAATGTATGGAATATATCTGATACTAACTTCCTATGTAGAACAAACAAGTTCATATGGATATAAGTTTGCATTTGACTTTATGACTTTTTTGATTTTTCAGAAGTTGAAATAAAAAAAGGAAAAAATTAAAATGAAGCAGAGTGGAAAAAAGCATTGAAGACTGATAATGATTTAAGATATCTAGTAATTGATAATTTTTTATAACAACATGAAGGAGTTATTTATTATTATATTCCTAAATATGCAGATTATAAAATACCAAATTAATATTTAGCGGTAAATAAGATGAATATAACTTTGAAGAATCTGAATACCATTTTATAAACTTTTCAAAACGCATGTTAACAGGGCGAACAAACAATAGGGAGAAATAAAAAAAAGTCAGAAAATTAAAACAGATATTTTTCCTGAAAGCAGGGCAAAACCATTATGATTTCGTGCAATAAGGGGTAAAAAAAGTTGTGTTATGAAAGAACAAGCAAAAATCCATGGCGCTAATGTCGTAAGCTTCCCCTCTCAGGCAAAAGACAAAAGACAGCGATCTTCGGATAAGCAGTAAAATTAACAAAGAGTGGAAGATGGAAGCATGAGAGAGAGAGAGAGGAGGAGGAAGGGAGTGAGGAAGATATCCCCCGTATAGTAGCGCATAATAGCCCGGCAATATTCATTCTGCGCCGAGAGACAGAGAAGTTCATTGGATGCGTCCGCTGCAGCGGTGGTGTGCAGGGCGCGTCGGGCAAAGATCGTATCTCAAATGGTTCATCCCGAGGCATCCCGAACGCGCGACGCTATCTTCGCCAGTCGTCGCGACGCGAGCTTTGCCCACCTCCCCCGGCCTCCCCCCCCCCC
>UELU01139973.1:0-39289 GCA_900490025.1 Megastigmus dorsalis | reverse complement strand
AAGCTAATATGGAATTTGAAAAAACTAATCTCCCCCTTTCAAACCTACTTGGATTTTTTGGGATATCTTTATTTTTCACCAAAATATTGTAATTTGAAATTTTTTATTTTAGCGTTTTAACCCATTAACGCTGAGGTGTTGAGATTTATACAACGCATTCTCTATTGCTGACGGTACGATATTTTTTCTTCAAAATATTATCTCAGGGGTTTTCGAGGATGCCCTTTCTATTGCCGGTGTCAGTTTTTTGTTATAACCCCTAGAAGATCCAATATGACTCTCTAATCTGTCTGGCCATTTCTCCGTTATCCAATATAAATTACAATATTTTGGTGAAAAATAAAGATATCCTAATAAATCCATATAGGTTTGAAAGGGGAAGATTAGTACTTTCAAATTCCACATTAGCTTTTGTGGTAGACATTTTTCGTGTTCGGTTACATAACCTCAAAAACAGCTAAAAAACGTGTTTTTGCACTTTTAGGTTAGGATATCTTGAAAACCTGACGTACAGGAGCAATTTTGAGCTCGGATTCGGATTCAGCGCATCAAAATCCTTCGGAAATGTTAGGTCTGGTCTCTGGCTTTAAAATTTGTCGGCCTGTGTTATCTTTGGCATTAATCCCTGCAAACTAAGAATTAATTTGCCACCAAAAGAAAAGAATGTGCGCATTGCGGAATTTACCTCGTTCGATATAAAAAATTCCAACGCTACACCTCGTCGCAAAGTAAAATTTGAGATACTTATATGTAGAAAATCTTTTGCCGCGCATCGAGCCAACGATATAATGGGCGTTCGCGCGCGTCTAATTACCCAACGTGTGCAATCACCGTTTACCAAACAATCGAACTGAAATTCAGCAATTTCCCAATAGAATCGAGCCGCGAGTGTAGAGATCCGACCTTGCGATCAATCGTAATCAGGCGAGGAGGCAACACGGTGACAATCCATGCATGACAGGCTCAACTGCTACGTTGATCACGAGAAAACAGCCAATATCCCAACGGCTCTTTTCTCCAACGTCGATCTTATTGGCTTTTCTCGTCGCCGCGGGACGATGATGAACATTAAGAATAGAATGTAGTCTCGGGGCTATGCGGGTTTCCGGGAAATCTTTGGTGTGCAAAAATTCCTGACCATCCTTACGGACGGAAGGGGCCAGTCACCCGAGGAAGCCGCCGACTCTCGGATGTCTTTTATACACTTACACTATGCGAGAATTTCGATTAGAATGCGCGCACACGTGCCTGGCCGATGTATACAAGACGCGCAAAGCAAATGCTTCGCGCGGTATAATGGGGGACTCGTGAGAAAAATAATCTTTCTTAAAGCCCTTTTATTCGCTACGATATAAAACCAAGCTGGATGATATCGCTGATCACCTTTCGCGCGGGCTTCAATTCGATGCGGTCAAAAAGGAAATTGATTAAATCCGTAGCTTCTCGTGCCCAGCAATAAATATGTTGATGCATAAAAGTAATCAAGTATGAGGTTTTGAAATTTTCAAGGTTTTCAAATCAAATGTTTTTGTTTGCATATGTTATATACAAACGCCACTTATCGTCACAGAACTAAAGGACAGCTCTTATATTTTTTGTTACCGCGCAAACGAGTAACTCTAAACTTGTATACAACAGCCGCGACTACGCGATAAAGACACGCACACATACGCCATTCCTTATCCTAAATATTTAAAATACAACGGAATAGATTTTCGTTATACGATATCCGCATGATTTATCTGCATTATTCCAATGCGTGAATAGCCAAGTGTATAATGTATATATGCGAGGAGGCCTCTTGTAATGCTCCTTGTGTGCTGCGGTGCGCGCCGCGCGAACGTGATGGCTGATGCCTTGTTGCAGCTTCTATGTATATATATGCTCTCGACCGATTGTTTTGTATATCGGGAAAATGCATTATTGTAGGCGCGCGGATCGAGAGCCTTTTTTTTTATATTTACTGCCTGCGCGCAGTGCTTTGAGAAACCCGAAACGTTTTCCTCGACTATTATTATATACATTCTTTCGTGCACTTTCGTTACAAGGCTCGACTGTCTTTAAAACTTTTATATCTAGTGCTGTGACAAGTAATACATGTTAAAGAAAAATAGTCAATAGATGCTATTGTGTATATATAAATTCGTTAAAAGTTATGCTTCAGTTTGAGTTTCCTAGTAAGTTAACCATGACTCCGGAGCAATTAAATGTCAAAGGCGAAATAGAATTATCTATTGGTTTTTCCGAATAAAGTCGTATATTCTTTGGCCGAGTAGTAAATGAGTTATAAAGTAAATGATGCCATCCTCGAATTGAGCGCATCGTTTGAAAAACAAGTATTGCATTACGCGCACCAAGCTGCTGCAACGCCTGTCGATTGTCTCGCAGACTAATGCACCGACATTTTATAATACCAACTCGGCTCATAAACTTTACATATTAGATTCTTCTTCTTCTTCTTTTTTTTTTTATTATCCAATTTGCCGATAGCGACGAAAAATAACGTCGAGTAAGTCCTATCCGCTATATAGGTTTATGGACTCGAAAGCTGCGCCCGTATAATACAGAAATCACAAACTTAATCCGCGGCTAAAATTCCTAATACTCGTACACTTTTAGCGGCTCGCGCGCGATCATTTCGTTTTTTTTTTCCGTTGCGAACACTGTGTATCATCAGCAGATTGTCGATTTACGCATTTGCCAATATGTAGCATAGAGAGCGAGGCGTTCCGCGAAAAGTGTGTCGTCGACGCATATGCCGAGCAGACGTTCGACGCGGCATAATGGATTTCGATAAAAGTTTTGGATGTCGTGGTGTAACGGTAACGTGCGCGACTGTCCAAGCGTGTGTGTGCGTGTATGCGAGGAGGCATTGATAGCTCGAACTCGCGCGCGCCGGAAGTTTTGATATCTCGTTACGCGATTTCGCTATTGAGCCGTGAGGCTCGAGCGCGCGAAAGAAGGCAAATCGAGAGCCATTGTATGTTTATTGATCCGAGGCTCAAAAAAAGAAAGAACGGTGGCGGCGGCTAAAATATTTCGATTATCGCGACCGCGTGTGCAACGAGCGTGCGACCCGAGACCAATGGAATTATACATTGCTCCATCTCCAACGCGTTGTAGGATTACTTTTTCCATCTGCGACTCTCCTTTCACTCTTAAAAATATTCCGCAATTTGAATGGCTCGGTATATTTGAGTACCTCATTATCACTGTGCCACGAAGTGAAAAGCTCCGGCTAATTTAGCTTTGGAATTCAGATGAACCAAGAAACAAAAAAGAAAACAGGTTGCAAGCTATTGTACCGAAGAAATGTCATGCATGTCGTGTGTATTCTATAAATTGCAGAAGTACTTGGATTCGTGGAGCATACCTGCCGAGTGGGCCCGGAGGCGTGCCAAGTCCGTGCCGGTGACTGCGCCGAATACTCGAGGGTACGCGAGTGCTGCTGCCATTCCTACTTGGCCTCGCTATGTAAGTCTACATTATACACCTACACACAGAGTCATCCCTTATACTTATCGTACATATAAACTGCGTGTATATAATCAGCAATAAAAAGCATCGCTCGTTTTTGTTGGCAGGGAAGTATTTGGCAGGAGGAGCCAGTAGCGCGAGGACGTCTTATCCTCTACTGGGACTCGCCTTCCTGCTGCTCGTCTACGGAGCGGTTCGATGACGCGCCGGGCTAGACCAACTCCCAGTCAGAGCCGACGAGAGCCATTCACCCTGCAAACTTAGGACTATACATAATATATATATATATATTTAAATAGATGCGAAAGGATCCGCACCAAATCATTTGTACAGGGCGATTGGACGAGCATTATTAAATTATTATTTTTGCAACCGTATTATAATATGACAGCGAGTCGTGACGATTGCGCAAGTCTCCGCATACATATATATATCTATAATAAAACCGCCTTACCTGCGCCAATCCAAGCAGATATTATAGATTTCTACGCTATCGGGCCGAGACGAATCGAACTTGAATTCGACATGCCACCAGAGTGTATATGTATACACAGAACACGCAGTGGCCTACGTTACGCAAATCTCCGCTAGCGACACGCGAGCTATTGTTAATGCAACTTTATTACCTCACTTGCGTCGTGTTCGGAGCCTTTGTTTTTTTTTCTTCTCCCGTTTTTTTTTTTTTCATTCATTCCCCTCTTTTCCATTTTATTGGAATTGTTGTGTTCTCCTCGATTTTCCTCGCGCGGTGCTTCTGTGGGAATCGAAAGAGACCGATTATTTTTTTGGCTTCAATGGCTATACTGTAAATACATACATTTGTCTACGCGAAGAACGAAACTATTTAAATGAATTATACACATATTTTTACGTATACCATTTAGTCGTTGGTTCACTTAATTTTTAGCTTTATTCGCAACCAGCATCCTATTATTGTGATGAAAAAGTGACAGAAAGGTTAGTTCGTTCCTTAGACTGCGATTTACTTGCGTGTAAAGATAGCTTAGAGTATAAGAGAAGCGCTTGTATCGAATACCTTCGAATTTATTGTTTAATAGAGAGAAAAGAGGATGATTATTATGAAAGTCGAATGAAACATTTCGTATGAGAGTGTGGAAAAACATTTAATTTAAATAATTAATCGACACCCTGTTTACTTGATAAGAAAGTACAGAAATACTTTATTGAAAATCCGCGTCTTCCTAATACATATTTATCTGTTTCTACTTATACATTAAGTACAGAGCACAATAAACTCTATTTTTTTTAAATATTTCCTTTCAAGTATGGACTCGACTGTTCTTTAAATTAAATGTCTTTTCGTTTACTAAGAGACAGCGCAGCAAGTTTTTATTTCATCGTTATTTCATTGGTAATTAGTGTAGACATCCTTCTTTTTTTCTTATATTATGTATGGATGAGAAAATTGTCCTTGTTTTTATTTTATTGTGTTAAATATTATTTACACTTAGAAATACTAAAGATTTTAAAATAATTTATAGATACATTTAAGTGGAATGTCAAATATTCGAGTGGCTATACAGCCAAGAGATTAAGACGACCTAAATTTATTTTAGAAATATTGTTTCAAAAATCTTATCAGTGTGGTAAAAAAACATGATATTATCGAAGGTAAAGAGATACCGTCACTTTCAACGAATAGTATCAATAATTTGAATAAGCTTAAGTTTTTGATAGTTTGGATTTTTAATGCTTTTTGATGGTTACAACAAATTTGTGCCTCTCTGTATATATAGCTTATGAATTAAGTATTACCCGAAACTGAAAATATGAAGTAAAACAAAATATTCCCCAACCAAAAATCTGTTAATCTTTGAATATTTTTGCGCTTCTTTTTAGTTTACTGTTTTATTTTTGTATAGATATACACGCTAACTTGAAATAGAAAGTTAAATCTTTTTTCGTATTAGAAGAAGTATCGACTATTTTTACAAAATCATATTCATAAAATAAATGAGATAATTGTACATACATACGTTCATGCTTATTTTATGTTGTATAAAATTCTACTTTCAAATTGAACTAGTGAAAAACGTATAAAAGTAGAGTATAAAAAATAATAGCTTCACGATCAACAAGCTACTTCTGACACAAAACTAATTACTTAAAAAGTTATTCGATTAAAAAATATTAGACACAAAAATCTTTACGAATCTTATTATACTACCAATGTTCACATATTAAACACTTTTTATTATACTTTTCAAAAAGATAATATGATTTTTAAGTAGAAACAGTATTTATTGTATGTATGTATTTCACTTATTATTTTAGCTTGTAATAATAATAAAACCGATAAAAACTAAATTATTATTTAATTGTAGGGATACATTTTTGTCAGCTTACAATAATAATCTTTACATAGACTAAGATGTTAAAGTTTTACTTATACACGGAAAAAATGTTCAAATTTGTTAAAATAAAAATTATACATTTCATCTAATTATTATAAATATATATATATATATTTTGAGAAAAATGATTGCATTTCCCATCGTTGATAAGGTAGGAAACTGCTTGTAATTTATATTCATAAGTGGATATGGAAGTTTTCTCGAATCTCAAATTATGAAAGTTTTTAATATTTGAAAATGTTACTATGAAATTTTATTAAATAATATTAGTATTAAAAAACAGAATAACCGGAGGAGCATAGTTACCGACGATTACAGTTTCATACTTTTTTTGTTCAATTTTTAATATTTTTAAATTTTTCGAGTTGATCCCAATTCTTTATAGTTCACAGAATTGGATTCAATTTGCAAAATGTTAAAATATTAAAAAGTGAACGAAAAAAGTATGAAACTGTAATCGTCGGTAACTATGCTCCTCCGGCTTACCCGTAGCTCTGCAGTCAATGTAAAAAAAAGAAGTTTTTTTAATAGTCATCTACTTTTTGTCATAGACATATATAATTATGCAATTTAATTTTGGAATTCTTTGTAGTTTTTGAATATCGCTGTTAAGTATATACTCCGGTGTAATTCGTGAAGACCTTTATTAGGCGCAAAATGCAACTAACGTTGCAGCTTTGTTTACTACCTCATTATTGACCCAAATAAATGATACCTTGATATATGACTGTCCGCAATGACATCATGGTTTATATATATATAAAAAAAAAAAGGAATACGCACATTTAACAACCGAGCAGTCTGGTGCACGATGTGCGTACATATATCGACACTTTTTCACCTCGTGGCAGCAAAAAAAGCTGCAACTCCCAGTTAAAACCAAATTATCTCTCAAAACAATTGAAAGAATTGTGCTATATTGCATTTCGAAAAAGAATTTTACTGCAGTGGTACAGGACTAGAGCGTTAGGCCCCATGCACGCTAAAGGAATAAGGCAGAAGGAATAAGAAATAACATTGGTAGTATATCTATATATACGCGGAATAAGGAGGAATAAGAGCTTTATTCCTCCTTATTCCACGCATGTATAGATATACTACCAATGTTGTTTCTTATTCCTTATGCCTTATTCCTTTAGCGTGCATGGGGCCTTAGGGCTCGGACAGCCAAAAGAATGAGGAATAAAGAATAAGAAAATAACATTGGTTACTATATCTATATACATAAGAAATAACAGGAATATGGAGGAATAACTTTTTATTTTTCATATATACAGATATAGAAACCAATGCTATTTTCTTATTCCCTCATTCCTCATTATTTTGACTGTCCGAGCCCTTACGCAAGTAGTAAAGTCATTGCTCAGGCGTGCCGTTTTCGAATACAGCACAACCGTTTTAACTTATCAATTGGGTGAGCCAATATTAATATCGCATATTACTGATACGAAGATACAATGCTTCGCGCAAATTCCGTATCATTGGATTGATTATTATTGTACAAGTGCATCATTATTTAGAAGCTGCAGCAAATGCGGGAATCTGGCAAAACAACTATTACGCGAATATCAATTCATCAATTATAAAAATCGCAGAATATGTTATAATACGTATTTATTACTAACTTCCCATCAGTATCGATTGGCGATTACTCAAAGTTATCGGATTAAAAAATGACAGGAAATAAATACTTCAAGTGTCTTGTATAGGTGTATATGTTGAGGATTAAAAAGATTCCAAGTGCAAGAGATTGAGTGTAAAGAGAATATTTAGAAAAGCGCAGTTGATGCGTAAAAGCTTATTAAATAAACTAAAAAGTTAATATTATATATATAGTACCTCCTACTTCAATTCAAATCTGAAAAGAAGTTCTTATATTTTAGCGCAAAACACTCAATTGACAATAACAGCTATATATATATATATATCGCAGGTCGTATTTAATAGAAACAGCTGCCGAGAAAGGGATAGCAGAGCAGACCAAAAAGAAATACTATCTCCGCCACCTTCGGGCCCGTTCCTCGAGATTTAAAAAGTAGAAAGAACAAAAAAAATTCATAGGCATACACATATATGCGTATACACACAAACATAATACACATATATGCGTATAAAGGTCAGTTTGAAGGTCAGACACGTGTCGCTGCAGGACAGAATAAGGTTCATCGTCGCGCACGCACAGCTCGGCAGACATAACAGGAAGAGAAGAGCCTGGCTCTGTGGCATTATACATATATTGTGTGCATACAGCAGATCGTCTGTGCCGATGTTCTCTCTCTCTCTCTCTCTCCGGTCCACGCACTTCTCATTGGATTATAATATATTGTATTATATACGTTGGGCGTGTCGAGAGCGAGCCTTCGGGATTAACTCCCCTATAGTCGCAACTCCATGAGCTGCTACCACGCGCGTGTCCTCGCGCGGGGAGAGCAAATTTTTAAAGGAGCTGACCGATCCCCGGGCTGCAGCTCTTGTCTTGCACTTTTTCTGTCTCTCTATCTCTCTGTCTGTGTCCTCGATTCACGATATATATATATATATAATGCGCAACACAAAACTCCACGTGGACTGATAAATATATTTCCACGCGTTTCCTCTCAAGGTGAGGAAAAGAAAGCTGACTCAACTGAGAAAACATTCGGTCTGAATTAAGCGTGTGTCTTGGTCTTCTTCGTTGACACATTATAAATGTACATCGTACGTATGCATATAGATGACTAAAAAGTCTTCATACTTGTAGGAATTACTAGCACGCATAAACCGCATATATATTTAGGTCTTATAATGTCACTGCGTGACAAGTATCAAATCTGCAGTCTGAAAATAAATTGGTTTCCGTTTGAAATATGTCAAGTTGCAATCTTTATCGCTCGATTGCCATTACAATGTTAGCGTATACAATTAGACTCGGCCGCAACCCGAGTTACCAAAATCGTATACAATACGCACGAGCCGTACATATGTGAATGTAAGTATATAAGCGATTACGCGCGTGTCAACAATGATCATCGCGAGAGAGAGAGAGAGAGTCAAAAACGAAGACGCAACGAGTCCAAAGTCGCATAAAACAATGAGAAGGCGTATACCGCGTCTCGTCGTACTTATATTATATTTTCGAGCGTGTGCAGTATAATAGATTCGTTATAAACAAGTTAAAATCTCTAATGATACGTTGCGCGCAGTCATTTGATGGTTCGATAAGAGCGCGCTTATTTATCAAGTGGCGCACGATTACTCGCTGCCGTAGATTAACAGAAATGACCAAATGTACGTACTTGCGGCTTGATCAATTAATTACTTGCTATATATTCTTCTAATTTGATTTGTTTTTTCTCTCCATACGAATGTGGAGAGCGACCGCAGATAAGAATTGGTACAATATATTAATCAGTAATGAAACAAGGGGGAAAAAATGAAAAGAAAAGTTGCTCAAAGACCACAAATTCTTGTCGACACACACACACACACACACACACACACACACACACACACATATATATATACAATAAAAATACTTTTGGTCAATTACAATTTCATCCGTGGAGGTTGAAATAGGAAATTGAAGATAATATAATTGCGATCCATACGCTGCAGTTATAAATTATCCGACACTTGTAGAAAAGTCGTGTGATATTTAAGCGTTATTAGCACCGTTCCAAGCGTTTTCTCTAGCAGAGACGGGTGTGTCGTTACGTCATGGAAATTGTATTTATCGGAAAGGTGCACGCGCGTGTCGCGTTAAAGCGAAGGACGCTTAGCCCCGCGGCCCTTCTTTCCCTGCTCTCCAAATCATTCTGGATACGATGACCAACTATACACATGATTCATTGATAACGACATACTCTTACATTTCAAAATCCACGTGTTGTTTTTTTCTTCTTATTTTTACCTCGATGGACCTTCGATTCTCAAGATTCCATATAAGTAGTTAAATACTCCGCGTGTGCAGGCATATATAATTAAAAGGCCGAAAGAATCCGCGGGCATATCTTCCGCATGTAAACAATAATTATCAATCGTCTGTAATCGGCTCTTCTCTTTTTATATGCCCAAGTCTATATCCATAAGCCTACGAACTTTTATTAGCCATGACATAGTACAAAAACAAAGCATGCAGTTTTTATTTTAGGAATTAACCACTTCTGTGTATTTGTTTCGCACCGCAACTTTCATATACTGCATCATCGAGTTTCGGACCAACGATTTGAATATTTATACTTAATCAATTATATGTACAACATACATCCTGTACGATATACGTTTCCTCCTTTTTATGTTTGCCTATGGAAGTAAATATTCTGGTTGAGGTTGACTGTACCCCGCTATTTCTGCACCATTTTTCATGCCACTCAAATAGAAAAGAAAAAGAAAAAAAAATAGAGCTAGACACAACGATGACCTTATTTATGTTTTCGTATTGCGTATGCGAGATAAATAAAGTAAATGGTCTCGTTTCGATCGATCAATATGTTTAAAACGCATAAAAAACAGAGTTTCGCTGCCGTGCGGGGGAGGAGGGGAGGGCAATACAGAAATTAAATCGGAAAAGGCGCATAACTGTGTTGCGTTATCGTACATATATGTACATATAGCTACTGCACATTTGAGCGTAGGAGCTATAGAGCCAGACATCTCGCCGCGCATCAGCAGCATCAGCAGCAGCAGCAGCAGCAGCACACCGATTAACGCGAGAGAACCTCAAGGCCAGACGGAGCCATACACGTGTCTCTAGCCATTCGGGGCGACAACCCTTCCCCTTATACACATTGGCTTTGGCTTATATTCGCCTTCTCGCTTCTCCTATCCTAACGTGCCTTCCCATGTAACTTTACGTTCCTTTCCAATATATATATATATATATATATATGCTTGCTTCTCTCCTTCCCGCGCGTGTATCCTCCGCATCGTTGACTTCTGCCCCGGAGTGCATATATATAAATCGCTCGCCGTTTTGTGCAGCTTGGTTTATTCGCTTTGGCGACGATTGGCATCAATGTGCACGCGTGCGACAATTCTGACGAAATTCGATTATCGTCGGTCAATCTTATCGGCAAATTGCCTATTGCTTTACTTTCTATCATTTGATTATTGATTTAACAATTGCAGCACATTAGATGAAAATCCTACTGCGCAATGATTCGTGCACAATTTGCGCTATAAATTAAAGCAATCCCAAATATATTTATCCGGACAGGTGTATCGTCCTGGAATACAATTATTTTCCAAGAATTTTGATGCTGCACACGCGTCTACGGGGCTCGACTGATTTTCCCTCTTTCAATAACAATTCGTTGCAATTAATTTACGTAGCAAATCAAGTGCACCAATAAAGAGAGCCGATACAAAACCCATAAAACGCGCGTTCGTATTAATAGGATGATCGTCCCCTCTCAAAAGCGTTTTCATTAGGCATACGAACTTTACAAAAAACGTTAATTATATTCAGAAGATTCATTGCTATATATATCTATAAAAAGAAATACCTGATATGAAGACAGAATTATTTTTTATCGCGATGCATCCATGTATAAAAAACAAAGTGTCACTGACCGCTTAACTATAGCAAAGCAAGGATTTATATCCAGAATCTTGCAGTAGATAGTTATAAAAACAATTTTCTTACATAGTAGAATATATTATAAGTATATAGATAGGAGGTAACAATATGCGTTGTATTTAGTTTTTAAAAATTTTATCTATTCCAAAAACTAATTAATAATATTCTTATTTCAAGGTTAGAAAAATTCATAATTTGGATCCTGTTTAAAAATTGACTATAAACGATGAACTGAGATTTAATTTAATTGGATAAAGGCCTCCTTTTTGGGATAAAACTATTCCAAGTTAATAATCGAAAGAATGGAGAATAAAAAGTACTACCAGAAGAGAGAAAGGTTCTTTTCGAGGTCTATTAGTCCTAGAGAAACTTTATACGGGATGGCGTGTGTTGTATCCGTCGACACGTGTGCATCCAGTTTGACCAGTCGGCTCGCGGTTCGAAGTTAGGCGGCGAGACTCGGCAGCGGCACAACGCATCGACTGAATTATTCGTGAAATTCTCCTTCCTCCTTTAATGCCTCTCTCTCTCTCTCTCTAGACGCGCTGCGACCAATTTTTATATAAGTACCTTCCTTTGATTTGTATGTCCTTCGAAATGTTTTACGGTCTCGCTTCTCTCTTCGA
Source organism: Megastigmus dorsalis (assembly GCA_900490025.1). NCBI lineage: Eukaryota > Metazoa > Arthropoda > Insecta > Hymenoptera > Megastigmidae > Megastigmus > Megastigmus dorsalis. The sequence continues at coordinate 27,254 of UELU01139973.1, read as the reverse complement.
GCGACGATGAGCTACTGTCCGCGCGTACAAAGGATTTAACATCATAAACAAAATCATAATTGCCTTTAAAAATTAATGCAGCCCTTAAATACAATAAAAAAGTGAGAACTTGAGATTTATGCTTATCATTAAGGAATCTTTTATGCACGTAATCTACAAAATGCCACTTTTCCACGATCTATTTTGAACAGTCAATGTAAAGAGTACCCTGCAGTTTCCTAAATTATACAAAAAGTATTTACCTACCATGGAAATTTAATATCAGAAAAGATAGGTATAATTATGTGCATGTAAAATTCGTTAAATTGTCTAAGAAGCACATAACAATGGAATCTTTATTTATCTTATAATTATAGACAATTTCATATTCGATGCACGAGGTGTGAGAAATGAGTCAATAATTGCTCAGACAAAAGGCATGGAAAAGTTCATAATTTAAATTTTAAAATTTCAAATCACAAACATACTATTTCAAAGTAATTTTTCTAAAAAAAGCTTTTAAATTCAATTTAGAGACACTATTACTAATAGTGTGTGCTTAAAAAAAAGTTTTTGTTTGATCACGTTTACACTGTACTTACACTGAAATCAACTTTTGTCTATAGTCCATGAATATTGTTGTTTTCAACGATTAATGCTCGAAATAACAAGTTAATTAAGTGTAACATCATGCAATTTTTTTAGGTACCTAAATTATGAAAGAAATATTTAATGTTTTTCGAAAAAAAAAAGAATAATTTCGATATAGGTATAATAGTATAAATAATAATTAATCGATACTTATAAATCAACTCAAATTAAATAGATCAATGAAATAAATTCTTCACTTTGCAAAGTTCGTTCGGTAAAAAGTTTTTATCAATGGATATAGATATCGCGACCTAATGAAATGTACATTTAACAATTAAATAACATAACAATACTGACTACTTAATGAAGAAATAGATATCATGAAAACTTGAAATAAGATTTTCTTACTGCTTTGGGTACTACGTAGATAGGCTTGTGTTTTCTTATCTAACGTCCATTAAAGCTTCTTTTATCAGTATAGCTTTTAATGATCTAACTTTCTACGTGTTTCGCCGAAATTTCGAAAGATAAGCATACATATACCGTTCTTTCTTCTGCCTTTTCCCGGTACATATCTTATTTGTTATTAGTTATACGAATAATAAGTGCACACCTTTGTTTAAATGACCGACGTTTCGGACGTTTCTATAATATATGTCTCTCTTCAGGGCCAAATGTATTATATATTACGATTTACAAATGTGAACATCATGTCACAAATTTTAACTTTCAAAGCTATCTGTTGTTGCATCTCACTTCTCCAGTGAGATCTGAGTTTAGATTCTCGCACTGCATATCCTTAAATCACAAATATTTGTTGTATAAATAAACCTTCTATTGAAAAAAAAAAGATTATTTTATATAAAACAAACATGGCTCAATTATTGATATGTTTTTGTTACAACACAAATTAACTAAATAATTTTAGTTAAACAGTCATTTATAATCATGTATGCCACATAAACATAATTGATAAATATATATTTTCACAAATATTTAGCAATTAATACAATGAAATCAGCATTGAAAATATTATCTTGAATTTGATTCAAGCGATTTTGTACATCTTGTGCATAAATAGTGCTATTCAATAAAAATTAATCAATTCCCCGACGTTTATCTCGCTATTATAAGCTTCTTGTACTCATTTGATCGCTTGACAAAAGTTTCAAAACGGCAAATTGAAAATGAAGTAACGAGATTGCACAGTATGATGACCGACGCGGATAAGAATGCATGCCTGACTATTGAAAAGTTACGAGTTAATTGACTAGATTAGATGACCATAAATAAATATTGCAACGTATCATTTGTAGGTGCTAAAAATATTTGTTGCAAAATAAGAACTGATCAAATTTGTGTATACATATGATTCTCCGTGACGTCAGAGTCTAGACATCAATCCATTAACGAACTGTACTAGTGGCACATGCGAATACCCGTGAATGAACCATCAGTTATACCGACGCTATGGTCCACTGTTGGTTCTTTAATGACAAAAAATAATGTTTCCACTGGTTTGATAACAACTGGCCAGTAACACAAGTCTGCGCGGGATCGGTATAAATGCCTATACTTATTCAGACGTCAGACATTATTCTCCAGCAAAAGTTGTATTAACTATCACCGGTACTACAACAATATATTTTATCGACATTGAAAAATAAAAAGATCGTGCGATTGTTGTCATAATCTATAAACCAAATGGTAACTTAATTCTTTCCCAATGAAATTTACAGAAATTGAATGTCAAAATTTGATTGTAAATTATGCAATAAATATCCTACATATATAAATACAGTCTAGAACAGTCTAAATAAGAAATATTAATTTTCGAATGAAACACTGTAATGCACAATTTTATATAAAATGTATATTCAAATCAAGCACTGGTCGGCAGTATACTGACGGTTCCGCAAAAAGTATTGAACCAGCACTGTGCCGTAATTAAGTGCATTCATTCGTATTGATCCATGAGTAAGTTAGTATTACTACTGATATGAGTAACTGTATTGATTTATTTTATCAAGCAAATTTTTTCACATTTTCTAAGAAGATACTTGAAAAGTACAACATCGTAAATAACGTTATGAATAAATACCACTTCAACAATTATTTAGAACTACTATTACATTATGTCTATCGATGCAGTTTCATCAAATTTCAATTAACAAATGACACGCTATAAGCTGCGTTGCGAAATTGCGTTAATATTCTACGATACAGTTAAATTTAGTCGACAATTTTGAAAACAATACGTGACTGGTGCAGGTGTAGACACAGCCGGGTTCAAGAGTCAACGATTTTATTTAATTAAAAATAGGTCAAAGAAATGAACTTATTCAGGACAATCAGTGTCTCAAATTGCAGAAATTTTAATGGGAATAAAGTGACGTCAAAGTACTGACTGAAGTGGACTCTTGGGAGAAAGTCACTGATCGATTTATTAAGACGAAGACGTTGTACTATACAGTGTACAATAAATATGTCCCAAATTATTATTATTTTTATGTAGAATGTACTCAGGGAGATAAATAAATTTTCTTTTATACAAGCCTTAAACAGTTTAAATAGTTCATGCGCTAAATCCCTCTTACTCATAAATTGGTGGATCTATCACTATTAATTAATGCTCATTTGTTGTTTTGATCTAAGCACACAGAATGATGAAATTTATATGAAAAAGCTGTAAGCGTGACATTTAAGATTCATTATTCGTGAACGAAAATGTAGCGTCGAAAATCTAACTTCCTCGAAGATTCGCCTTAGTATCAAGATCTGCATATTAATCAGATGATTCTGATACAGATCATTTTATTGTATATACTCGACTTTTACAATCCTAAAGTCTCTATTATCGTTCTCTCTTGATCGACTGGTGTCTTTTTTGACAGTAAATATCAACAAACATTGACAGTAATGCTCAGATAAATTCTAATGAATCTGAAAAATATTTAGCTACTACTTGTTGCAGCAGTCTTCGATAGAACGTTTTCCGAGTACAAGAATATTTCCATAATCACAAATAGCAGCTGTTTGACAATGTAGGTTAATAATTTACGTTAATCAAAACAGCATTCTGAAATTATGTACGTGAAATAATGAAACAATTTATCTTCAACACAGTTTTTCTTGTTGTCATGGTTGTCGAGATATAAATGACTTATTATTACTATTAGAGTATGAGCTATGCGACAATGGGCTTTAAAATCTTTGTAAATATGTGTTTGAGATAGTTATGAATGCTTAATTATTATTAATTGATGATAAAATACTTTTCATGCTTGTTTGGCACTAAATCGAATACTAATATTGCATTGAAAATAGTTTAAAGGTGATTCGAATGACTGATAAAGTTTATCGTAGAGTATATCATATTTGGATAAAGAAACATATAGATAAGATGTATAAATTAATTATTAAATTCCGCACTCTCTTGCTCTCTCTCTCTCTCTCTCTCTATCTCTTTCCTAGTTATAAGACAAGCAAGTACATTAAGTAGTGCCGAAAGCTCGTTAAAATTGGGAGTCCAAATATTTCGGCTCATACTTTATACGTTATCGAGACCCACAGCTAAATGCTCACGACGCAGTTGTTATTTTTATAAGACTTTGCACTACTTGGGTCAAGATTAAGTGCACGAGGATCGCTAATCCAAAATATTCAATTGCAATTCGATGACAACATTTTTCGAATGAGATCTTCCAGTTACAGACCTCCGATATACCGATCGTTGTAAAAAAATCAACACAATTCGTCACAGGTTAAACTGGCGCAAGTTTCAAGGAGTCTTTCCCGTGTATACCTTTCCGCAGCCTATCCGCGAAGACATGCAAATACATTATTCAACCTGTATACTCACTATATATTGGTCCAGTTCATAAGCTACGCATACGCAGATGTGTACATATCGTGTACATTGTCACGAGCTCGCCATTTTCCAAACGCTCGCGAGACTACCTATTACTTATGCAATATAAACGTACAAGGACCCGAACGAAGAATGTTGGTATTTGTTCGAAAATTGAATATATTTATAGGGTGTCAGAGGTAAAGGCACACGTGCGGTGGCATTATATTCACTTGGATCGCGCGTCTGGAGTTGCGGGTATATACAGGCTCCTTACCTCGGCGTTATGTCACACCACCGCGACGCGCGCACATACACACGCACACGCGCGGAGCTTATTGTAATACCGCAGGCCTTTCGAGATGCGGAAAGAGAGATGAGGTCGCGCACGTGGGTACGTGCCACCTATATTTACAATAAACCATGTGTCAACCCAAATGTATGTAAATAACATACGAACGCGAACGCGCGCACATACGCACACACGCCTGTGCGCGAACGTTAACGTGTATAAGTGTACACATAAGCTTTTACATAAAGATTTTGCAGTCCGAAAGTGCGCAGTGTGTCGCATCGCTCATCGGAGGTACATCTCCGGTACATCTCGCGGTGTACACCGAACGTATAGATTGTAATGCACGCGGACTATTGCCAAAATGAACTGTTTACGTTAACTCATCATCCAAAATGCATCTAATATGTGAGATTGCATTATCGATATTATAACTGAAATTGAAATCCATTGGTGAAAAATGTCTTTGACCATGCGCGCGAGGATACATGCATATATTCCATTGTGTCCCGGGGTATTCGAATGGTCTTTGAACTATTTTAAATAGCAAGTATATGTAACCGACAATTGGTCGTGTGATTATCTGTCGCGTTACATATTTCCAAGCCAGTCATCAAAACGTTTGCACGAGCGAGCTTAACATTTGCATGATGAAATACTCCATCTGTGATATATACACACAAAGGCACACTGCGCTGGCTTTCGGCATACCATTTACATTGATTTGCGTCGAAAACACTTTGGATACAGTGGCCCCATGTGTGCGTGTGCGTAAGCGCGGCTTTTCACGGCTTTTCACTTTTGATCTCGCTGACTATACACACGAGGTTCAATGAACCTGAACCGCCTCTAACACGCGCGCATCTTCTTTTCCTGCGCGCACGCGCTGCATAGCCCCTGCACGGGATGAAGAAGAAGAAGAAGAAGAAGAAGAAGAAGCGATTACGGTAAAGAGGAGGGTCTCCTCGGTGCAGCGCAGCTTATATATGTTTTTTTTTTACTGTCTTTTTGTCAGGGGGGAGAAAAGAAGTGGGCAGAAAGAGAGACAGATGAATTATTGCGAATGAAAAGTGGGTCGATGTATGTATGTATACAAGATGAGACGGCACGTGCAGCAGCAGGCGAAAAGTCGAGCTCGTATAATACCGCGGATATCATTTTGGCACCTTTTTTTTTATAAGCGTGATATCACTCTTCACGGTCTAATGCGTATTATTTGCAATGAGGCAAATGTATACAACGATATAGTGACCGGAATAATTATTACGTCAATTATAACGTGTTTGTGTGAAAACCAGTATTTCCTCGGTTGATCTTCGATTTGACTACGAGTACAAAGAGTTTCAAGGAAAAATTCACGCGAGAGATGCAAATGCTAGTGAGAAGGAGAGCTAAACTATAAAGAAAAATCCGAGCTATACAGCTAAAAGATAATAATTTTTTCGCCAACTATATCATTCCGCGACAGACGTTCAATTTGTCTCGAGAAGGGAATATTGGGTCTGTCGGTGTATACAACTATTGATAAGCGTGCGCCCGAGTTATCGGATACACGCGAGGCCCGCTCTGGTCATCAATGAACGAGAGTCCAGTATTTTCATTCTGTAATTAGACTCGGAGCTATATAGCGATCGGGTCCCGATAAACGCGGCCACACGGAGATCGAGTTCATTACTGTATTATATATATGTGTCTTATCGTCGATTGATGAAATTGGCCGCGGAGACGTGAAAACAAAAGCTATTATACTGCTACCTAATATAGGGGGCAGAAGAAGGTTTTTATAGTAGCCGATTTTTACGATCGATATTCATCATATTTATCAATCGTGAATCCACAAAAGTATATATAATGATTCGGCTTTGTCCGTATGCGTGCACTTTTATATATATATGTATATATATATAGATTAGCTCGCGACGAGCTGCTATATAAGCTATATAAGCTTTCAAAAAGTTGTACAATTGCTGTAAAATTTGCGCGCTATCGCTTTTGTCGATGATCTGCGGAGATAAGTCTCTAATAGGGATAACGAGCGAGTGCCGTATATATATATGAATGGACAAGGTCGCGCACAAACTGTTTCTGTTTAAATATATAACGCGGAGCAAAAGATATCGGGAATTTGCCAATTTTTCGACTTTACAATATACCGATCGCCTAGAATTTTGTCAATAGCCCAGTCTCGCGACACGTCCGCGGCGTCCGAGTCTCCCCTCGATTCTCTCGTTTCCCGCGCGCGGATCGTTTTACCGGCTACATGGCTCTGCGTTATACATTTATAATTATAGGCGCGTAATCGTAATCGCGCGCTGGGGCATTACGAAATCGGCGCCATGTATATGCGCTGACCTCGTGTCTGCGCGCATGTAATCGTATACCTATATGTATGTAAAGCGCGATAAAGAGTACGTACACGCGCGCATGCAGATGTGCATAGCGAGAATGTATAGAAACATGTCGCGGGCGAGCTGTCGCTTATCTTAGATCGGAGAGGGAGGCTTTACTTGGATGTACGAGCTCTCGGGGAAATCTAATTCGTCGACGGCTGCTGCTGGTCCCGGGGATGCGGCGCTCGTCCGCTGTGGCACGTCAGCCTCTCTCTGTAGCGGTCGGAATTACGAGGAGCTGCTCGGAGGAGGAGCCGCGGGTCCGATGGTCTCTCTCTGCTCTCTGCTCTCTCTCTCTCTCTCTCTCTCTCTTTCTCTCTCTCTCTCTCTCTCTCTCTCTTTCGCCCGTCTGGCTGTGGCGGTTAGTCGCGCAGCTCCGACGACTATACTACTATACAAGACTGCTGCTACTGCCGAGGCGGCCTCGTGGGCTTTCTACGTGTGGTATATAAGGGAGGCTCGGTCCGTGCACCGGCGGCATACCGAGTCGAGACGCCGACGACGGGACGCGCAACCAAACCGACTCTCGCCTTCGCGCAGCAGCAGCAGCAGTAGCGGTAGCTCAGCTCAGAGAGTGCGAGAGAGAGAGAGAGAGAGAGAGAGAGAGAGAGAGACGGAAAGATGGGCCTCCTGGACGACGCCTCGGGTCTGACTATCCTCCTGGCCTTGAAGCTCGTCCTGATACTGGGGGCTCTACTCTACAAGCGGCTGTGCTTCGTCAAAGCGATCGGCGGGATACCGTGTCCACAGGCACTGCCGATCGTGGGCAATGCCTTCCAGGTCAACTGCAGCCTCGAAGGTGAGTCATCCTCCGGGGATCGTCGTCGTCGTCGTCGTCGTCGTCCGTCCTCGTCTATGCGGCTCCTGACCCTATTGTATATCGTGCCTTCTCTTCTGCGCGCGCGCTACGATACCGATGTGCGGTGCTGTATATATTACGCTGTACACGTATTGTGTATAAATATATCTATTTGGGTCGAACGTTGCACTCGAGGGCTTTTCCCTATATAAGTACATATAGCTCTGGCCTTATGCGGGAGTTCTTTTTCGTTTTTCGCTACTGCAGATTATTATACAGACGCGACGTGTTTTTTTTCTTTTTCTTCTTTCTTACTTTCGTAGATTAAGATGCGCGCGCGCGCGATCGGCTAATCGCGAGGCCCGATGAAAATAAGACTATCGCTATCGCGCGGAGGTTGTACGTTTTGCACGTTCACATTATTATTATGGCATTGCAGCCGATGGACGAATATTTCGGCACTGCTCGTTATACAGTGTTTGTATCTACAGTCATTGTGGCTATGATTGGTTGTAACGCTCATCCATTTATATTATACGTTGTATATGGGGGGGAGATCGCGCTGGCTTGTATATTAATTATTGAATTAAGTGTAATTTTAAAGCTAATAATTAATTTTGTTTTCAAGCCACTGGCAGAGATGAGAAAGGGAGAGAGAAAGAGAGAAAGAGAGAGAGAGTAAAAGTCTCGACTTGGTCTCTTGCGTGTACTTATATCCGAGAGCAGCTTGTTTAAACTCGTTACATTTAAATACTGACTATATACCATTTCCTATATTAATCTGACGCATAAAGCGACAGGAATATTGCGCGCGTGTGTCAAGTGTTCTTCTTTATGTGTCTGTGTGTGTGCGTGTGTGTGAAACAATAGCTCGTGCAGAAGATAACACGCGCATTGATCTTATCTCTTATATTATTCAATGTTATAGCTCGAGTCTCTTGAACTTCTTTGTTTCCTTCGCGTTCATTCATCAATGATCTTATGCGATGCACTATTACTTTTTAATGTCTTCTTTTTTTCCATTTATATACATTATAAACATTTTCTTATATGTGTTATCTGTTATGCGTATATACAAGTGTAATTTATGCATAGCAATAAACAAGTCTGCCCCGCGAGTGTCTCCAAGATTAAAATTATTTATTCAGAAAAATGTATTAAGATCTCGCATCATTCGCAGGATAGTTTTTTTTGTCCTTTTTTTCCTCAATCGGTGATTCGAGAGCTTGTTCAACGGTATATATCAGACATTGCTATATATACTATATAAGTATTTTCATTTACGCAAGCTCTCGATGTCATAAATATTATGAAAGAATAATAAATTGCACTTCCGTCAGAAAAGATTAAATGTTTATAATTATACATCATAACAGATTATTTGTGTGATTGATTCGAATTGAATCTATACACTCAATGTTTACCACGAGAAAACTTTTATGTACCTCTCATTTTCACCAAATCATTCTGTTGACTCTAGCGGCTGTCTCAACAAGTCATTCACCGCGCGAATCTAATTTAAATGAAAATGCCTTGTAAATTTTGAAAGGTGATCGTTAAAACCATCATTCGTTCAAGAAATAACAACTAAAAAAAAAAAGTTGTTCTACAATTTAATAATGCCATTTCTATATAGCAAGATGTTATTGTGCAATTCCAAAAGCGAATTCGTAAATTTATCTGCCATATATTATCAGAAATATAGATCTATTATACCGGCGAATCCCGTGGAGAAAATTCATACAACGGAATATATAAAGTCGGAAATATGTGTAATATAATATAATTAAATGGGGCTACGGGGCCGAAGGAACCGCAAATAAAGAAGAGAGAGAGAGAGAGAGATATGGGGAGAGAAAGCGGAACAAGAAGGAAAAAAAAGTGCAAAAACTATCACGAATACACGGCCCTGAGTCCATTCATCGGTTCGGGGATCATTATATTTTTACCGAGGCGGCGGCGGCGGCAGCGTCGGCGAATTCCCGTAGACACGTGACCGGCTGCACGCAGAGACGCGGTGTCTGATATATAGTTGCCTAAACAGACCAAGTAGAGAATATAGAGAATAGCCGGGGCTGAATGGCTGCGAGGAACCACTGTATATACTTTACCGCTCCCTCCCGACTCTCAAATGGACCTTGCATTTATATATTCCGGCACGTGCAACAAGAGTATACCGCGTTCGCGTTTCGCTGTTGAAAAGGAGCACATAAGTAGCTCTCGCGAGCTCCGTCGTCGTCGAACCGTGCATTGTATATTGTAGGTAAGTTTTGAAGTTGGCGCGCTCGCTTTCAAATTGAAATCGCATGTACACCCAACAGCGCCAAAATCGGAAATTCCATTTTGAGCGTTGAACTATAGCATCGTATAAAGATCTTTGCCAACAAAAAAAAAACAACAACAAAAAACTACCTAATATTATATATATATATCTACGACCATCGCGGTTTTCTCGCAAAAAAATCACCTCGTCGAGCGTCGAATTCGCAAACCGTGCACTATATATACGTACACACGCAACGCGTCCGCGATAAAAATAAAAAAGTGTCGAGTCACACCGCGGCGGAGCATTGTACCGCGCGCGAAAAGCGGTAAAAAGAAAAAGGGGGGCAAGGAGAGCCGGTAAAGGGCTCTCCGGTAAACCGAAGGCCGACGGGGATATAAACGAAACGCTAGCTATACATTAGTCCCTGTGTAGCAGGATCCCGATATCCCTGCATCATATATATATATACATATATACGCGTTGTAGCAGTTAAGCGCCGGTCAACGGCCGCTATAGCGCGCACCCGTCTCGCTGCACTGCACACGCAGCACACTGCACGGCCTTGTCGCAGACTCCGACCTCGCATCTCTTTCTCGGCCCACGGCTTACTATATCCGCAGTCTATTATATACATATATATATACACATGTATATGCACAGCGACTAGGAGCGTTCGTTTAGTCGAGAGGAGCGCACGTGCTTCGCTGCGCGCCAACGTCTCTGATCTCGCTGCGCGCTCGGGAGCCTCACCGATATACATATAATAATATAATAGTCGTGTAATTACGCGCGCGAATAGTGTTGCACGCGAAAGGGACAGCAATTGGAGGAGGTGCAAGGGGAGAAGAAGGAAAGGAGGTCGATGACCGGGGAGGCCGACTGCACAACGGCTCGGCGCAAAACAGTCCGAAAAATTACCGATTATCGCTCCCGTCGCCACGACGAGCGCGGCCCGAAGCGCTCCTCCTCCTCCCGTACAATAGCCCAACTCTCTCTTCTCTCCGTCTCTGTCTGTGGCTGTAGCCGAGATTGTGTATAACGAGCTGTGCGGACTTGCCGATTGGCAGACTTTTTCAGAAGGTTATGCCAGTGGAGCAAGGAGTTCGGCGATATCTATTTGCTGTGGATAGGACCGAGGCCCTTCATCTTCCTCTACCGTGTCGAGTCGGTCCAGCCGCTGCTCAGCAGTAGCCAACACATCGACAAGAGCCTCGAGTACGCCTACTTGAAGCCCTGGCTCGGCGAGGGTCTCATCACCAGCAACGGTACATATATTTATATACGAGTACCTATATTTCTTTTTTTTACACAATTGCCGCGAGCCGCGATCGATTGGAACATTTTACTAAGCTTTCAACCTGTTTTTGTTTTATTTTATCGAATTAGAAGATTTATAAGAATTTCAAAGCTTTCTTTCTTACCCATTTTCGAGAACGAATATCGTCTTTTACGCGTACGCGAGAATCGAAAGAGTTTGTATAATGTACCATTATGTATAACAACTATATATATTTTATACCGGTCTGTTATTTAATTGCATGCCTTTCTTTAACATGCTAGCTATACCATTAACTCGAAAGAATCGAATTCGGTCGAGTTGAGAAAAGAAGTGTCGTGCCGCGTAATCATCGACGACATATTATAAGTGCATTTTGTCCACTTGATGGATGTCAAATTTCGCGTCGACAATAAGTATATAGGTGAATTCGATCGAAACTGCGCTGCGAGACTCGAAGCTTTATATATATATATTCCTCAACAGATGAGATCCTTCGGAATATATAAGAATGAGAAAAAAAAAAAAGTAAAATAAGCAGACTCGAATGTCTAGACAGAACCTCGTATTCGTGCCTATAGAACCAAACGATTTCGCTTTCGCGTCATGTCGCTTTTTATTCAGTTCATTTAGTCTACAATATTTTTATTTTATTTTTTTTACCTTACGCAGTGTTTTTAATCCTTGTTTTATTTTTTACCCCCCCTCCCCCCTTTCTCTTCGCAATTTCAGGTCCGAAATGGCATTCTCGAAGGAAACTGCTGACGCCGACCTTCCACAGCGAACTGCTCAAGGACTATTTCAAGGTTACGATGAAGCAGGCCGAGATCTTCGTCAAGTGTCTGGGCGCGGAACTGGACAAGCACCACTTCGACGTTGTACCCTATGCCAAGCGCGCGGCTCTCGACGTTATATCCGGTATACACTTATATTATACGCAACAAGCATATATATTCTCTTTATAGCCACCGCAGATTGGTAAACGCATCGTTCGTCTCTACCAGGTGTTTATTCGAAACTTGAATCTTCTTCTCTTTGTTCTTCCACGACATGTAGCTTTTAGTGCGCTTCCCGGTTTTCACCTTCACGTCTATTATGCTTCGGTCCGAGCCCGAATGGTGAACCTTGTTATTGTGAGGGTCGCGTTCGGATCTATCCTTTTTCCTGGGCATACGAATTATTTTGTTTCCGAGTTGAATCGTGAAAATTGTCGCTCTGCGCGATTGGGGTTATTTTTCATCTTACCAGTAAAATTGACGACTCTCGTCCAGTTTATTTTTCTCTCTGACCTGAGTTGAACCAAAGGAATGAGTCTTCTTTTTACCCTTCGGAACCGCTGGTCTCAGAATCTGACGCGGCTTCGACAGTGCTAATATGCGGTCGTTGGCTGATTCGAATATATATACGAATTTTTCAAATGAAAAAATATCCCAGCTAAAGGTTAATTATTATATAAATATATAAATACTTACGCTTATATGTAAGTGCACTCGTAGGTATGCGACTGGGATCCCTGGGGAGAGTCTTTTCGATTCTCTTGGGTTTCGCGAGCTCGATTAGTCGCGGCGACGCCTCGTAAATGATCACATTGTTCAAGCTGAGCAGTCCCCTTTTATTGAGCCTGATATTCGGGGATCGCACACGAGGCTCGGCCAAACTGTTGATGCGGTCCGATGCTCTTTTATGATTGGCACGCGCCGGAATCTATACATTAAAGATTTTTTTTTTTCATTATTTCACGTAAACTTCACTATATCGTATGATAATAATTAAATCATTTTTTTTTAAAGTCCGCGCGCGCGTATACAAACTCGCGGTCAAATGTTATAAAGATCGTTGCAAATAAAAATTGCTTTTATTTTTTTTTTTACATTCTTACTTTGTACACCGCATATATAGTATAAGAACAATGCATAGTACGAAGATCGAACCTTGGCCGGAGTAACGGTCTGGACTTTCGAATCATCGATGTCGAAAAGATTCTTTCCCGAGCCCGTACTCGACGTCGAGCTGACGCCGGACTGTTGGTAAACGGACTGCTGTAATGGGATCGGAAGAATCGCGAGGTATATAATACATGTAATACGTGCCAAGTCCAGCTGTACGCCAACTGCTGGCGTATTAAAGATAACGGTTACCAGCTCGGCTACATACAGCGGGAGATACATTATTTTCGTATTGGAGACTTACGGATACTGGATCAATTCGTTTTACATTACGTCGACCCCGAAAATATGGCTCGTACGGGACTTGCTTGCTATTAGGTACACTCTTCGTATGTAGGCTCGTCATGCTTATTAATCGGATTAGATGCGTATAGGAATCGATAATATCATTTTTTTTCTCAGCGACTTTTTTTTAAATTTCTTCTTCAGTTTACTTAATCTTTAAGTTTTTGAATAATTTAACACAATTTGATAATTTTATTTAAATAATTTCAGTTGTTAATTTGTTATCAAGTTACAACGAATTTTGACGTTTGTTGATTTGACCGAACTGCTTAATTTTAACCAAAAATTGTCTAAGTTGTTTGAGCGATACAAAAAAGTGACGACCGCTCACGCTTCTTTCTTTTTGTTTTTTTTTTTCAGAATGCGCTATGGGGTATCGGATGAATGCTCAGACCAATTACAACAATGAATACGTCTTGGCAGTACACGAGTATGCAAAGCATAAATTTTACTTAAATTTTCTTTTTTTTTATACCGCATTCATGATAATATAACGTTGTCGTTTCTTCTTCTTGAAGCATCACTACGATCTCGCAAAAACGTTTCACCAACATATGGATATCGCACGAGACTATTTTCAAGCTAACGCCGCTCGGCAGAGCCCATGACAAGGCCCTAAAAATCATTCACAATTTCGTCGACAATGTAAGGCATAATAATTTTCTTCACCTACATTAAGATCGATTGACTTGACACAATCATTTGTACTAGCAATTTACATTTGAGTGTATCCCGGAGATTACTTTGCGATACTGCTTGTAACAATTATATAATGTTCCCGAATATCGACAGATTGTCGATAGCTATTTTTCCTAGAGTATATCGAATACATGTTGTGTTGCAGGTGATAGCAAAGAGAAAATTAGAGTGGACAGTGAGTCGCGAGCTGAATATCAATAACGGATCGACATCGAAGAGGCCGCAAACCTTACTTGAACTCCTGCTGCAAATGTCGCTGGATGGCGAGCATCTAGCGGACGAGGATCTACGGGACGAGGTGAACACTTTCATGTTCGCTGGACACGACACCGTGGGAACGAGCATCTCCTGGATTCTCTATTCACTGGCGAGAAATCCTGTATACCAGGTGAGCAGCGGATATTATTACACTCTAATTCGAACTATCCAAGTTGTTTTTATCGTCGCTTATATACGCATATAACATATAATATTCTAATCGCCTATCGCGCAGACGAGAATTTTAGATGAATACACGGAGATATTCGGCGATGAGGAGGTCGCTTACGAGTCCGTGTCGAAGCTGGTCTGGCTGGACGCGTGCATCAAGGAGTCCTGGAGGCTTTATCCGGTGGCTTCGCTCATAGCGCGTCAAATCTACAGCCCCATCAAGTTGCGTAAGTATAATATGCACTGCAGAATCGAGGGGAAAAAATCGACGCAAGAACAAACATATCAAGGATATAACGTAATGGTTTTCAGAGGAATACGATGTGCCGATCGGCTCCACGGTACTGGTCAACTCCTTCCTCCTGCATCGCGATCCCCGATTCTTCCCCGAGCCCGAGAAGTACGACCCCCAGCGCTTCTTACCCGATCGGCCCAAGTACCCGACCTACGCCTACATCCCATTCAGCGCTGGTTCGCGCAACTGCATAGGCTCGAGATTCGCCCTGATGGAGGTGAAGCTGATGCTGCTGGCGTTGCTGCGCGCCTACGAGTTTCGCGCCCTCGACAAAGAGGACGAGCTCCGATTCGTGTCCAAAGTTGTCCTCGAGAACGTGGACGGTATTCGTCTCAGTATTAGCCCACGTCGATCCTCTTAGATAATAACAATAATATAATCATCGGCTCAATTATATTGAGAAGCCACTCTCCTATCCCGTACTTTATTATCCTTTATTATTCTTACTTTTATATATTATATATAACCCACACCCTATTTCGATTGACCATTTCATTTTACTTCGCTATTTAAACACACTGACAAATCTCATGATGCCATCGTCTCATTATTAATCTATACGTTGACTGCTCGAAATGTATAGGTGTACCAGCATTTCGAATTTCTTAAGACTTATAAATATTGGAAATAATAATAATAATCATAATCAGCTGTAAATGCTTGCTAGACGGATCTGATAGACTATATGTAATATGCATAATAATTTGTGCAAGCGAGGACCAACTGTATATATAGCGACAATTTTTTTTTTTTTTTTATTTATTAGAATAGCGACAATTTATTGACTCACGCATCTTTGTGTTTAGCTAGAGTTAATAAATTCTTTACCTACGATTTTACCAAAGAAGATATATATACGTATATATATATTTAAGTATACATCTTCTTCATGTCTACCTTGATATTAGAACTAATAAGTACTTAGGATAGTTTTTTATAATGACGCGTCATTAAATAATATTAGCGAACGAAGTATTTGTATGTTTAAATTTACATTATGATTTTAATAAAATGTATTTCTATAAACATCTTTGGTTATTCTTACCTCTACATTGTTAAAACTGAGTTTCTCTTTCATTATTGAATCTAAAGAGGGCTGCGCTTAGGTAAGTACTATTTCGAATATTCCGTCACAAAATTGTCGGTAAAGAAAATTCACCAGTCGATGTAGTATCTACTACTGATAGGTTAGAAGAGTCACAGTCGCATGGGTGCAGACTGCAGTCAGCGTGGGTGGCCCGTGCCGTGTGCGTGGCTCACCCATATTTGCAATTACTACTTGCAATCTAGACGTACCCTAAAATACGGAAAGACCAATCCAACAGCAGCTTTAACAAGACTAATTATTCGCTGTTTCAAGGTAAACGTAAAAAAGCTTTCTAGAAATACTCTGAACTTGCGAATTACGATATAGCCACATCAGGCCACGCGTGTACTTGCTCTGTCTTACTATAGCGTACTTACTGGGAGTAGTGGCAATGTACACATCGCCGCGTTAGCCGCCTACGAATTCGTACAAGCGTATACAGTAGGTACTTGTACTTGAGCTTAACTACAAGTTAGTCTGCAAAGCAATCATGATGGACGTTTTTATCTTACTCTTAGCCTTGAAATGATTTGAATATCCAATGATGACAAAGCTGTCTTTATACATCGAAAATCATAAGATTACTCCAAAGTCATGCAGTGTGTAGCATGAACTGTAATTGACTCGACGTTATCATATACATTCGAATTTTAACGTTCAATTTTAGGTTAAGAGTGCAACGTAAATTTTGAATTATTTATAAAAATGGGTGCTCCTTTGGCGGTGTGTTTAGTTTTTTTGGGCTGCTGCTCGAATTTGGTCTTCCTTGAACTACTCATGAAGTAAGATTA
Organism: Megastigmus dorsalis; assembly: GCA_900490025.1. Classification (NCBI taxonomy): domain Eukaryota; kingdom Metazoa; phylum Arthropoda; class Insecta; order Hymenoptera; family Megastigmidae; genus Megastigmus; species Megastigmus dorsalis. The sequence goes on along the minus strand of UELU01139973.1, from coordinate 10,279 downwards.
TTTTACCTATTATTTTTCCTCTTTTAAAACTACATATTTAAAACTACACGTGAATAAATGTAAATACACATTGTGATTTCTAATACTAACTTTTGAAATTAAAAGTCTAAGCACTAGAAAATTAAATCATTATAAAAATCATTTATTTTTTGTATGTTTAGTTTTAAAGGTTTTTAATTTTTTAGAGAAGATCCTGGCGGTGGAAATTTAGTTACATTTTTGCAGTTTGTATTTATTGCTGTCGATGGATTTATGTTCACATCAAAATTTGGAACAGCACAGTTACATATTGGAGTAAAAAGCTATTTTGTCTTAGTATCAATGTTTTTTATCTCTAGTGTATTTAATAATTATGCTTTTAATTTTAATATACCTATGCCACTGCATATGATTTTCAGAGCTGTAAGTAGATAAAAACGTAAAACTTTTTAATCATCTTATAAAAATATTCTTATATGTATATTTTTTAGGGTTCTCTGATAGCTAATATGATTATGGGTATTATTATTTTAAAGAAAAGATATACTTTCGATAAATATTTGTCTGTAATGATGATTACAATGGGTATTGTCATTTGTACTTTAATCAGTAGCAAAGAAGTAAAATCAACGGTGCCAGTTACTGCAAATTCTGTGCCAACTACACCATGGGAGGATTTGTTTTGGTGGATTCTTGGTATTATATTGTTAACAGTGGCATTATTTATTTCAGCCCGAATGGGCATTTATCAGGAGTCTCTTTTTTCTCAGCATGGTAAACATCCAAGAGAGGCCTTGTATTACACGGTAAGTATTACATTAACATGTAATTCAAATTCCTTCTTTCACTTTTAAAAACAATATTTTTTGCAGCATTTGTTACCCTTACCACTTTTTATATTTTTAACATCCAATTTATGGGAGCATGGAGTGATAGCTATAAATTCACCACATATAACTATTCCTGTGATTGGCATTGGTATGCCCAGAATGGTAGCTTATTTGATTGGAAATATACTCACACAGTATCCTTATAATTTTTAAAAAATTTATTCAAACAATCTAAGTAAAATTACAAGTATTAACCTTAACTAATTTACCAAAGATATATGTGCGTTAGCTCAGTATTTGTTTTAACAACTGAATGTGCATCTTTAACAGTTACATTGGTGCTGACACTGAGAAAGTTCTTGTCACTCATATTTTCAATAATTTATTTTAAAAATCCATTTACAATTTACCATTGGATTGGAACAATAATGGTTTTCTGTGGCACCCTTATATTTACTGAAGTAATAACAAAAGTACAGAAAGGAGTTCAATCTACATTTGGCTCTAAACAAAAGGTCACATAAGAAGGCTCATCTAAGCACGTAATAAGCAAATGAGATGCTTAGTCGATTTTTACTATATTATGAGTATTTCTATTGATCTTTTAACTTTTGTAATACTGTAAAGATAAACCGTCGTTTCAAAATACACATTTGATCTTTACAGCTAATTATTAGAAGAACACACAAAAAAACATAAAAAAATTACATATAACACATTTGATAACATTAGTAAATCTGCAAGATATTAGAACACTAAATATATTTTTCAAAATATTTCAGACTGAGGACTTGCAGCTATTATATATTTATTTTGATCAATGTTTTAATGACGAAAAAAAAATGTATATATTTTTTGAATAAATATTTTCTTCATTTACAAATTAAAATCCATATTAAAATCATGATTATTATATCACAGTCATGTGACATTGATTATATAAAGTTTTGATTTTAATATGAATAAAATGTTTTTTAAATAAATGAAATAAAACGGAAAATTTTTATATGTAAATAATTTTTAACGATTATGTTCTCAATTGTTATTCTATATTCTGTCTATTGACAGTTATTTGTTATGCAAAATGGGGTAATTCCCCAAAATAAATACAATAAATAAATAATGCTGCTTATTTTCATAAGATTTCAAAAGTTCTTGCATTCTTATTCAAGCATGTGCAAGTTTCCTATCAATTTTACAGTAACAATAAATTAAGATAGATAAGCATAGTATGAGAATAACACAGTGACTCTTTGAAATGCTTATCAAATCCAATTTATATTTTACCAAGTAAAAAGTATTATTCATTAATTTGAAAGTCTTAAAGGAAACCAAATATTCTAATTTTTGCGTATTTTAAGTCATTACTTTTGTTACGTAATTTTATTGAGTAGTTTTGTAAAGTAATAAAATACTGTAAAATATGTGATAAAATATGTAAAGGTGTATTTTCTATGTAAAATAGAAAATTAAAATAAGATTAAAAATACTAAAATAACCTGACCACCAATGTTATTTATATATAAATATATATGTTTATTTATAGACAGAAAAAAAAATAAAATTTGCTACATAAAATGCCTTACGTTTATTATTATGAAAGGGTATTACAATTTAATACAAAAATGTATCTGAAACAAGTTACCTAAATCCAAGGAATTTAAGGGTCATATTTAAATAAACTATAAGAATTGAAAACTATAATAGATATCTTCTTTAATGTAATATATACTTTGTACAATAAATACATTTTTTTAATTTAAATGTAACTGTAATATCTATAAAAGTTTCTGTATTTTACTATCTATCACTCTGAACAAGAACTATACACATTATTAAATTTTCTAATTAACAATCAAACGCAGTATACAGTAATAGTATAAACGTACAAAAGGTAACAAAATAAAGATAAAATACAATTGCAATGCATTGCTAGATTAATAATTACCACATAAATCGAAGCTTTCTTTTTGCTTTGAACATTACTTTAATGTCTAATTCACATAGCCTTATCAGTCCTCAGTATTTTCATTTATCTCCACAAATCTACCAAGATACACAATGAACTCATTGAGTTGTGAATGACTAAAAGCTAAAATTCATTTGGTCAGTATTCAAAATATTTTGTAATCATCGAACCCTATTTTATTTATAATTCTTTTACTTTATAAAATTCTGAATTATCTTAAAACAATAAAATAAACTATCAACAAATCTTAAGTTAAGAAGTACAAGTATTATTTTAATTATTAATTTTTCAAGTAGCATCAGATGTTTTTAAATTTGATTTAAAAATGCCTAATCTAAAGAAAATTTTTTCATCGCTTTAGTAAACTTTGCATCAGATGGAAAAATCGTGAAATTTTTATATTAAATATTTTATATATTACTTTTTATGTTAGATATAATAATTGGAAATATTTTTTACGTAACTTATATAAGTTTCTGTAATGAACTAAAAAAAAATATATATGCAGTCGATTTATATTGTCATTCCTTTATCGAATCTTTTTTATGACTTTATGATCGATCGACATTTCAGTGATATTTGATAAAATATTTCTCTATTAAATCGCAATATCCTTTACGTTAATCGATGAAATGGGTCTTATCGAAAATAGCTAGAAAACGTCAGGCTTTTCTACAACTTTGAAAATATTGGAAAGCTCATCAACCAAAGTCTCATAACGATAGGCCACTCGAATGTCTGGTACATTTGTTCTTGTAATATCATTGCCAGCAACACCTTCTTTTGTATAATTTGGTCCAAGCCAGTACTGCTTACTCTGTAGTGAAAAGTAATCGTTTTTCTTACGTTAGATGCAAAATACCATGGGGAACCCCGTAATTAAATTAAAACCAAAATAATACTAACCTTATGTGGGAATCCACTCATGATGACGGAATTCCTTGCAAGTTCGCACATGTCGCATGAGCTAAGCTTCCACACTTGGGCAGCGATACTGTATTCTTCCATTAGAGGTTCTTTAGTGAAATGAAATTGTAAGGGATCATCCGTAGATAAACTCACGCATAATCCTCTTGCAAGATATTCTGGTAGAGGATTACGATGATAGTTCAAAAATAGAGAGTTGTTACTCAGAGGGGACATAGCAATGCCAATTTGGGCAAGATAGTACAAGTACTGCAAAACTGGTACTTTCCTCAGCAACAGGCCGTGAGAAATATTTTCCGCCATCATAAAGCCACAAACTAAATGCTGTATTGGTCCTGCTTCACCACAATGAGGTCGAAGAACAAAAGTATTTAGACCTTGATCTCTAAAAATATAAGAATTATAATTTATTAATAAGCTTAGAATGATAATAATTTGAGTCTGAATGTACAAAGGCTTAAGTTTCAAGATTACTCACTCTCTAAAATGGTTAAGTACTGTCATATTTGCGTAAGTAAAGTACTGATAATAACCGTAAGGTGGATTTTCTATATCGTCCCACTCTTGCGGAGGACAAACGTCTTTATCAAATAGAGGATTTTCTGGTTTACTTTCATCATCTACAGAGTCAAAACCTATCACCTGATAAGTTCATACAAAAATATTATTACGTAGAAAAGATAATTTTCGCTAAATAACATTTAAAAGATACATACATATTGGAGGAACTTGTGCAGCTCCGGATGTGTTTCGGGATTATTAGTGACTTCGAACAAAGGCAAAAAAATGTTGTTTAAAATCTCTTGGAAATTCGTCATCAGCTTATTCAGCTTGAAGATGTCGCTGAAATAAAATAGAAAATTAAATTTGAGCATGGACTATTAATAAAATTGCAGAATCTACTTGCATGAACGAGAGTTACGCAATTATTCAAATATGTGTATATAGACTCGGATTAAAATATGTAAACACTTGTAATGTTGAAGTATTGTGATGGAGCGTTGTTACTCACTATAATCTAGGAATTTGAATAAGCCAGCGTACGTTGTCGGAATACACATCGCCCGAAATCGCCCACTTGGCAAGCTTATCCCATTCTTCCGGGCTCTTTCCGTATATCGAGAGTCGCAGCTCGGAATTTTGATATTTCGATTCCTCCAAGTCACTGGATACTTCTTTAATGATACTCGCAAAGAATTTGCCGTTGATGTAATTATCGGTTTTTAAGAACACTTCTCTTAGCCTGCTTTCACCAATGGGGTTGTACTTTGCGTTGAACTTATCGAACCTATGAAAAGTGTTTCTATCCTGTGGAAAGGAAATTTGCAGGGTCAATAATCTTGGCTATATCAAATTGGGAAAAAAAAAGTATCGGTAATCTATATAAACTGCAAGACAGCAACGAAATTTACCGCATGAACGTCGAGCATATCAACGCTGAGGTCGTATGTTGTTAGGTTCATCGATTGAAACACTTCTCGCAGCGTCATTTTCTCACCGCTCTTCGAACACGTCACAACCTCATAGGCGTGGTTCTTCAGAGTTTTCTTAATGAATCGGAGCAAGTGCTTTTGATTCATGCACGAAGCTGCGTGAATGTGAGTGTCGACCTGTCGATCAAAAATATATATGAATGAAGAAATAGGCCGTTTTCCAACCTGCTTATAGTTGAACTTTGCAAATTTTGATTTTTTGGTAGCGAGAAAGTAATTGGTAACTTGAATAAGTAAAAATAATTATTAAAATATAAATTATTATAAACATAGAGCTATATATATATATATATAAAGTCAGAGTCTCAGGTTGAAAAAGCTTCTCAAAAGGTGGAAAATGTATATATGTTTTGTTTGCAGAATCGCGCACGTAGAAGAGATGTCAAGTGTATAGAGAAGCTCTGACCTTTCTTATGTTGTAGAAGTCCCGGTGAGGCACAGCCTTCTGACTAGCGAGCTCCCTAAGCTCGTTGAGCAGTACGTGCAATTGGAACTTGGATGAGAGGTAGCTGAGCCGCCTGTAGCAGAACGACTTCAAGGGTCCATCGGCGATCATGGTGCAGAGGAGGTTCATGTCACGGACGAAGGTAGCGAGATCCGGATATGAGTAGGGCACGGCTTTGCCGTTCTCCCGATCCTCTTCGCTGGCGAACAGATTGAACACACCGTTAACCGGTGAGATTATGTATTCTTTGCTCGGCGGGAACTCGCACTCCCAGGGATCGCCGCGCGAGGCTGGCGCGTGCACTGGGTGATCTGTTTATTGACAAAAAACGGTGGTGTTTTTGTTTTTTTTTACTCTTTTTACTTTCGTTTTTTTTTTTCGTAGAGCTTTTATGTAGATGCGGTTTGCGGAAAATGTATTATAGTGAAGGTTTTGATTTTCTTGAGAGAAATAATCTAGAGTAAAATCTTTATGTATTTATAGCGAGTGCTTTTCGTGAAAGGTATAAACGCGGTATATGCTCAGATTAGAAATTGAATTTAATTGTAATGTCGTCAATAAGGTAAGAAATGTACATTTTTTTTCTCGCTCTAGTCAATAATTTTCTTCACCTTTACTCAATATCTAATCATTTTTCACATACAAATTTTACATAAAGGAGGATTCCAAGGCTGTCCCCTACACCACCATTACACGGGAAACGTACAAAACTTGCACTATCTTTCATAGTCTATAAAAGATGATAATTAAAAAAAAATTAGCCTTCTAACTCGAAGGGAAAAATATACCTATTAAAAAAGGCTGAATTAATTCTTCCATACAAGCGTTTAATACATGGAAGTAGAAAAAGACGAGTATAGAAAGACAAGTTTATCAATCAATTTTTTTTTTAATTTCATATCTTTCTTATGCTGTAACGATATACAGGTTTTGTACGTTTCCTCCATAGACTTCATTTTATTTTGATCTCGCCGGGATTTTATTTTGATCCTCCTTTATAAGAAAATGTCAGAAATTATCATTTGCTCAAATGACTATGCTACATAGAAAAATTATGTAAATATAATATGGAGCTTATCCGCAGAATTCAGTTTATATATAAGGTATACGGCACAAGTGCCTGTTAATAGAAAAAGTCATTTTGTTCCAGATTATTTTTCTCGTGGCAAAAAAATACAGCAGAAAGGAGAGACAAGTGACGGGATGCAGGAATGTGTGGCACCTGGTGGACAAGGAATCTGCCGGATAATGCAACCGATATCGAACTCCGACTGGATTTCCTTCATTGGATTTGATAAGGAACGATCGGTCAGTGTATCGAGGTCACCTTTCAAAAAATCGTAAAAATCGGTTATTTTTACAGGATGTTACACAAGGAATCGCAAGAAAGCACTACCTTCGATGCATTTTCGGTCGTCATGCTGGACTTCGTCGTCGAGATTGACGGGCCTCTTGTCGACGCTGCGCAAGAATCTGGATGTGATGCTGGGATAGGACTGCTTGGAGTTGTTCATGTACTTCTCGCGTATCGCCAGTGCCTGTACGAGCATCTGCGACGCTTGCTGCAGATCCTCCAGCGGCACCTGCATATATCCACACCGATATCAAATCATTGTTCATATATATATAGATGATGAGTGCACCGCGTGAGAAATATATATAGACATCGTCCCATGCCGCATGCTATTTTATATATATTACACATAAATAGCCATGACCCCATGAGACTCTTATCGGACCGTTAAAGCGCGACTATCTGTATCCACATGAAAAGTCCCCCTCCGTTTAACAACACCAACTCACGCGATAGTTTCCTCGTTCGAATATGCACGCACATTCAAAATGAAGAAAGAAACTTATAGAACAAGACGCATACGGGATCGATATATACATATATGCATATATATGATTCGAGGAGCTTTGCAGCTTGTCGATACGGCCTCTCTAAGCCTCTCAAGGCTAAGTATATAAGCATGTGCCAACCTACGTATCTCTTACGTATTAATCCGCGGACGTGTGCGGAGCATTTAACTTATCCGGCTTCTTCCGCAGCTCGGTATGTATATAAGAGAGAGACATCGCACACATCGCATGGAAAGGTCGAGGTTGCCCGCGTCAAGAATCAGCAGGGATTAGGCGCGATATATAATCTATATATGTATGTTTAACTTACCCCGGACGTGTCTTCGCCGGATATGGAGACCCTCTGGAAGTGCGGCACAAAGTCATTCTCTTCGAGCGGGAATAGGTGATCGCTATCATCGGGTGTTGGACCGAGCGATGGCTCATAGTGGCTGCGTCGCTCCTCCAAGTCCTTGGCCGCTCTGTAACAAAATACATAATATTGCACACGAGCTCGGAGTCCCCCCAGAAAGCTTATATATCTATTATAGCCTAGGGTTACGATTATAGGGATCGAATAGACGTGGGTTTTATACATATATAAACACATCGCGCAGAGGACCCGCTACAAAACTTATATATGGCCTATATATATACATATACAGTTGCACTGCTACACCGAGCAAGATAACGGATCGCAAAACAAAGCGCGACGCTGCACGCAGCGTGGAGACTCTCCTTCTCTTTCTGCTGCAGTCTGTGCATGCACGCACTGCACTGGACACTGCGTCTTTCTCTCCGGCTGATCCCGATATGTGCAGTCGACACGCGCTCGAACGAGCTTGCGCGGCCCCCTTAGGGTACGTTCATAGTAGCGTGAATTGCCGGACGCTCGCAGGCCCTCACGGCGCACTCGGAGCGCCATGGAGACTCGATGATACCCGTGCGTCCGCTTGCGCGCTCACGTGTACGCGTACTGCGTAGCTGAGCCGGCTGCTTATGTTGTTTTTCATAGTGTTTCGACTATGGACTAGACGGAGTAATAAAGATTTGTTTCGTGTTTTTCGAAGAGAATGGCGTGTCAGCGAAGTCATGGGAACTATTATTATTATTAGAAAATTCATTTATTACATTGGATTTATCATTGGATAATATTAGAGAGTTCCAAATACGCGAGGTAAATCAAGGAAGAGCTGTATTTGGTGAATATCACCATTTATTTCCGGTGTTAAAGAAATATGAAGACAAGTTTTTCGAATATTTAAGAATGTCGCAATAGTATATTACGATACTAGTGACCTAAGTGGCACTTGACGGCCCGAGCGTAGCGAGGACGCTAAACGCCGTGCTTTGAAGGGCTGCTTAGGGCACGAGTATCGTACAATATTTTATAGCACTGACTATCATAAATCCGATGTCACGCCTATCTGTGCCATAATGGACTACTTAGGTCACGGATAGGCGTGACATAAGTACGGAATTATGCCACGCAGTGCTATAAAGTACATTTTCTTACATTTTAAAGAAAATTCAACCTTATTGCATGAAAAATTGGAGCAACTTAACCATGCAACCTATATTTCCTGAAGAAAAACTTGTAGTTACCTTGAGGTACGTAAAACAATAATTTAATTAAAACTTTAATTTAATGTTTATTTGCAAATTTTGAGGTTAGTATTTTTACCTATTTTATGTTACAGATTTTTAGCAACAGGCTCTTCGTACAGAACTATTGGATTTTCATTCGGATTGGGAACATCCACTGTTTCGCAAATCATTGGAGAAACCTTAACAGCTATTTGGAATAATTTACATGAAATTCATATGCCTCCGATATGCAAGAAACATTTCCGAAACGTCGCAGAAACGGTTCTAAGTTTTAGGATTATTTTTACATGTCGACAAATAACGTTTTTGATACGTTTCAAAAACGATTCCGGTGAAACGTTTATATAGGTACCGTCCTAGCAACGTTTCTATAATAGTTTCATATACGTTTCTCCAACGTGCCTTTAGAAACAAAGGCGGACATTTCAACGTTTCAGACGCGTCGCAGAAACGTTTCTGAATTTTTTAGAAATGTTACCATGTTTCAAACCACTCGTTTCTACGACGTTTCGGAAACGTTTCTTGCATATGGGAGGCATATGAATTTCATGTAAATTATTCCAAATAGCTGTTAAAGTTTCTCCAATGATTTGCGAAACAGTGGATGTTCCTAATCTGAATGAAAATCCAATAGTTCTGTACGAAGAACCTGTTGCTAAAAATCTGTAACATAAAATAGGTAAAAATACTAACCTTAAAATTTGTAAATAAACATTAAATTAAAGTTTTAATTAAATTATTGTTTTACGTACCTCAAGGTAACTACAAGTTTTTCTTCAGGAAATAAGAAAACGTACTTTATAGTACTCTAACCTAAAAATCGCAACTTCGTTGCTTGTTTTCGGCATCTCGTACTATAAAATACGGTATGAAACTGGTACGGAAAGGCTTTATTTACGAAATGAGAGAATTACGGCCCGAGCCGAAGGCGAGGGCTGTAACGAGTGAAGTAAAAAAGCCTTACTGCGTGGCATAAATCCGCAATTATGTCACGCCTATCCGTGACCTAAGTAGTCCATTATGGCACCGAGCTTATCACCCTCGCTATGCTCGGGCGCTAACTTCACGGTGCAATAATGGACTGCTTATGGCACAGATAGGCGTGACATCGGATTTATGATAGTCAGTGCTATAAAATATTGTACGATACTCGTGTCCTAAGCAGCCCTTGAAAGCACGGCGTTTA
>UELU01139969.1:1810-50841 GCA_900490025.1 Megastigmus dorsalis | reverse complement strand
CCCCCCCCCCCCCGTGTTCTATATAAACTGGGACAACGCGCATCCCTCATAGTCCTGAACACACATACACACATATATATATATATACACGATCGCTATGCGGTTATCATTCAATTTATCGCTGCGTGCGAATGCATGTGTGTGTGTGTGTGGCGGATAGAGAGAGAGAGAGGGAAAAAATTGGATCGTTGAAAGGAGATAAAAATCGGACGATCCCAACATATCGCTTATACGTTGGAAAACGAAAAAAAAAAAGAGGAGCGTATAGATCCTACACCGTATATATACGCTCGAATCGTCGCTGTTATGGACAGGACGAATTTTCAAAATAATTCAGTTATAGATCGTATATATATATAAAACGGATTGATAGAGAGACTTTATATAAGGGATAGGATCGCGCGTGTGATACACCGAAATCTCGAACACATGTCGAAGGCGCACAGCCGTCGGATCAATAACATCCGCGAGAGCACACACACACACACACACACACCCCCAAGAGAGAGAGAGAGAGTGGAAAAAAGACGTCATCGCGCACACAGACGACACACGAGACCCACAAGCTAGCGTGCGATACGAAATAAATAATAATCTCACGTTTTGACGGGTATGCTGTCGACGCTCTGTCCCGAGGCCTGTATGAGGAGTAGGGCGAGGGTAGCGAAGACGACGACCGACGTGTTGGCGAGTGAGCAGGAGCAGCAGCAGCAGCAGCAGTAGCAGCACCTCATGGCTCGGTTATAGGGTCAGACAGGTGTGCGCGCGGAGCAGCGGCTCCCGCTCGCGACGACGACGACGACGACGACGACGACGACCTCCTCACCAGCACCTTCCCCGGCTCCACTATTATCATCCAGATACACGGTCGGCGCACCTCCTCGGCGGCACCTCGACGACCACCCCGATCAGCTTACCCGATGGCATACGTGTGCGTCGACCCAACCACCACCACCACAACAACCAACCACTGTACCAACGCGACCGTCCACCACCACCACGCGCGCAACCAACCACCGAGTCTCTCAACCGCAGCGATCTGTGTCTCTTCCTGGCGTGTAATTGTACCTCGCTCTTGCTCTCTCGCGCTCGCTCCTGTGTCGCAGAGTCTATGCGCTTTTTACGCTCTGTCGCCTCTCGATGTGTGTTTTCGCGAGATCGAGGAGACAGAGAGAGTGTGTGTGAGAGAGAGAGAGAGAGAGAGAGAGAGAGAGCGCAAGCGATAGCAAAGGCTTTTATTGATCAGCGCTGTGCCGCTGCTATAACTGCCGTTGAGGCTTTTGCCTCATATGTGCTGCGCCCTACTACCTCGACGCGGTGGAGCTTGCGCGCAGGTCTCGGCTATACAGGCGCGCGCGCGCACCCTCTCTCAGATATCTCTACTGTGTTTTTCCGCTTTTCTACCTATAGCTGTATTATACTTACTTATCTATCTTTGGCTTATTGGGGTGGTTGTGTTGGGGGGGGCCGATGTGTCGCTCGCGTGCGCGGCTGTTTTGTTGATCGGTCAGTTATGCGGCCCGTGTGACGCTATACTTCGAAAAGTTTATGTATACAGCCGATATTTCTTCCTGTTTCAGGTATACTTGGACGAGGGTTTGTTTGGTTTTACGGGGGAGGGACGCGACGCTGCGAACGGATGCAACGGGTACAGTTTTTAGAAGTGTTGAATCAGTTCGGAGTCTCTTGATTGATTGTTTTTGCTTATATCGTTAAATAATTCAAATTCTAATCTGTTTATATATAATCTATTCTAGAATTCCTGTGTTATATGTAAACTATTATCTTCTAGTCACTGTGAATTCCGAACGCAATAGCACTCAATTATTAATATCGTATAAGGAAGATTGTAAGATTTATAATGTATGTAGTTGCATAAATAATGAATGAGATGGTAAGCCGATGATTTTCAACAATAATAATAAAATTTTTATTGTCTCTTATTTTATTAACAAATCCATATATTAAATTCTTCATATAAAGTTTAATAAATTAAAAAAAGAAAACAAATGCAATGCAAGAAGGATTAACTTAGTAATATATATATATATAAAACTTTGAATGCACAACTGACGATATAGAACATTTGCACGCTGTAGTATGTAATTGACTAGACTTAGAGCGAAAATCTTTATATATATAAATGTATATATAAGAAATGCGTATATTTTTCTTTTGGTACGTCTCTTCTTTCTTCTCCTGGATTCGCACGCGCATCATTCATCATCGTAAACAAATAATGAGCTGAGATAATCACTTACAAAATTCAGATTCGTTCGTGTGAGATAAGATCAGAAAAGCTTAATTAAACACCGGATCGTTACGATCGCGAGCTGCAAGAGTAGCGAGAGTTTGAGTGCGCCCGTACCACCGCAAGCTTCGATTTCGTCCTCGTCCTCGTGCTGAGTGTAACAATGCTCCAGTCTTCGCCTGAATAGATTGTTCAATGGAATTTTATGACACGGGAATTCTGTTATATTGTCGTCTATTGTGTACGGGAATATCTCGTAAGGTGACAGGTCCATTTTGTCGTAACAACTGCTCCTGTCGGTTTTCATTATAATCAACAGCAGATTTGTATGAGGAACCTGTAAATGTCATTCGATTATTATGCTTACATGGTAGCGATTGTTTTTTAAGGAAAATTACTTCGTATCGTATGATGCATTTCAAAAGAATTATTTTTCGGAAAGAATGAGTAAATTGTGTGAAAAGCTTTGTTTTTTAAGCATTTATCCGCAGCAATGTGACTTACTCGTTTAGCGTAAAAAGGCAGAGCGCAATCATCAGGTTCATTTGTGAAGCCCCTATTGAAGTTCGTTTCATTTACGATGTAGAGAGTCATCTTCATGTCGCAGGGCCTGCTGTATCGCATTTTGTGTATCTCCGGTGGCTTCTTGAAATCTACCTCCTCCTCTACCATCTCCTCTTGAGCGAATATCATGGGAAACTCGTAGATTTGCGTCGCCAGCATTAGCAGCCTCGCCAAAAACCACGTGACAAAATTCCACGTGGCTACGAATGGATTCTTCAGTATACTCGCCAGACTTTCGTATCTCTGCGTGCGTTGAAAATAAAGAAAAAAGAAATATGTATAACAATAAGAAATTATGGAATTTCCAAAGAGCAGTTCTATTTCTGTTACAAATGTATAAAGGATATCGTAATGCACGCGACAAATATCGTAAAATTTTACGATTTGAATATTATAAAATTGTTTAATTTCAAGTTTCAAATCGTTTTAAAAACATTTTTACTTTAAAGTTCTTATACGATTTCGATATCTACGCGAAAGTATTTTTTACTTAAATCCGACAGATATAAATAACGCAGTATTCAAAACGCACCGGAATGCATAAACAAAGATCTCGGCGTAATTCCAGAACTGTGAAAATGAGTGCACTCGGACAGCAACGATATATATGTATATATACAGACTGCAGGTGGAGCGGTAATATATAAACTCACGATATCGTAGCAGACGGCGAGGTAGTCGTAAATGTCGACGGCCTGAAAGAGGCCCTGATCGACGAGGGATCGCATGATCGGCGCCGTCAGATCGAGTGCTCCGAAGAACTTCCCGGCATCCCTATTGTGCGCCTCGGATATGACTATGTAGCCGTTCTGGTCTATCAGGTAGCAGTCAACGACGTCGCTGCTGCAGTTCATGCTGGGTATCGGGACGTTCTCGGTCACGATGTTCTTGAATTGCCGATAGAGCGCGGTCATGGGCAGTTGGAAGCCAACCACACCGGCCGCTGCCTTCTTACCGGCGTCGCGCGGATACACGCCCAGGGATATGGTGACAGTGGCGTTCAGGCCCGATTCCGGCTCCTGGATCGGTGGCACTTTTGACGAGAAAATGGGATTTTCAGGGTTGCTTGACACTTGAATCACATTTTCCGAAGCCGGAACAATTTCTTATTTAGCTTATGGTCTGTGGGCATGCTTTCGCTCAGAAAACTGATCGGCTCGTATGCAATTGATTCCCAGTGGATTTTGCTTTCTTTTTCATTGCCGCTGCGGGAATCAATTGGATCGGTTTTTTGAGGAGAGATAATATATACGTGGATTTATAGAAAGATTACACGCTTAGTTTTTGAGGAGAAAAGAATTGTTTTCTGAGCTTTGGCGCGCATCGGTACATGCCCCGTGCAAGCAGATCATTCTTGAACATACATAGATATTGTACCTATATTCTGTGCAGAGTAAATGGCAATTAAACTTTTAATTCTAATCTGAAAAGTATAAAGGTGAACTAAAATAGTATTCTATATATTGATTACAAAAGATTTAGTATGGCAGCTCCTGTACTAGAAGATTATCGTGACTATCAAAAAAGAAGCACGCCACTTCAAGGGCGACGATAATTAAATGTAGCAATGATGAAGCAGTATAACTCACCGGTAACAGAGACACTGTCCGGATCGATCTCGTTCTGGAATATCGCCCCCTTGTACCAAGGCTCATCGAGTGCTCGCTTATGACTGGCGAACTCCTTGATCCTCTCCTCCATCCTCTCGACCTCGGCATCCTCGATGATCTGCCACCTCGTGAGTCCGCTCTGCGTCGCCACGAATCTCAGGAAGACGTCGTACTTCTCGATCAGCTCGCGATCCTCGTCCCTGGCCTCGTGAAACTCGCCGGCGAAGCTGTCGTTGGTCGCCGAGGCGTCCATTATCAGCAGCTCCATCAGCTCCTGGTTGCAGTAGTGATCGTTCCGGTGTTTGTCGTAGTCCTCCTGTTCCTCCTCGAGATCGTCGCTGCCGCAGTCCGGCTCGTACGTGTCCTCCTTTGCTTGGCCGAAATCCTCGCTCCGACACTTGACACCCAATGGCAAAGAATTTTCGGGATAATAATTACACCGAGAGAAGCAAAAGTGTTTCATTCAAGTAAACCTATTAGTAGCTTATTTGATAGTAATTTACATATGGTACAATATATGGTAATCGACAGTTCGATGAGACAAAATTTTAACAATTCTTCGATGTTTTCTTACAAACCTGCTTATTTTCCTCAGATTTTTATATTATTCATAAACTTTTGCGGCCAACTCGTGAACTTTTCCCTTGTAAAAACACATTGACGCTTTTGGGCGAATTTTGAAAATAATTTATTGAAACGTTTTGTTAACTGTGCGATTACTCAAAAACTTATTACGAATCCCAATATTGATTTCCAATCTTAAAAAAGAAATTGAAGATTTACCAATTCATTATCACTTTATAGAAAATTAATTTCAATTTCTGTCAATAAGAGTCAATGTATTTTTTCAGTGGTAAAGTTCGCGGTTTGAATGGAAAAACTGAGGGGCAGCAAAGTTGCGCACGGAGCGAATATTGAATTTTCGTAGGTCTACCTTAGAAGAACTTTCGCCGTTAGCGTAAGGCTTGTATTGTTCTGGGTAACGCTCGGCTTCGCTCTTCGAGAAATTCCCAACGACCTTGAGAAAATGTCGTAGCTCGTCTTCGGGTGTGTCGAATTCGTGTCCCTCGAGATAGTGATAACGACAGTACACCCAATCCTTGTGGATACCCCAGTTGTTACCTAAGAAGTAGTCCGAGATGTTTCGATCTTGGTGATTCTCGATCTCTTTATTCGCCTGGAAATCATACAATTATAGTTTGCTCTGATCTCGTTAATAAAGGACGGTTTTTGATTCAAGATAATATTATCCTGGACAAACATAAATCCATGATCGGATTAAAATGAGAAAACAAAATCTTTTCTTGGAAGATAACCGATATCTATTAGTGTGTACTTATTATATTGTTATTTTGCTGAAGCAGATTCTTATATCATTGATTAGATATGATTATAATAACCAGTGTTGGGGCTTATAAGTTTTAATTTTCATGTTGTAATGGCATTGTCATGTCTGCAATTCATATGAAAGAAAATACCTGCAGTAGATATAATGTAAATATTAGCTTACGGTATCTCGTGGCTAATGTACAGAAATGAAATGAAGCCATATAGGCCAGTCGAATTAAGCTGAAAAAGACCTGTTTGGGGGCAAAAATAATCTTTCAGAAAAAAAAACATAGGCATGTAGAGGATTGAAATCTAAGTTATATGTACTAAAAAGTAGACAGATCAAAGGTGTGCGTTTTTCAGGAAAAATTCACAAAATAAAAAAAAAACAGTTTTTTTGCTTATATCTTAAAAGATTATTATTGGAGAGAAAATAAAAAGGGAGCGTTTTTTTCTGCCAAAAAGATCTACAAGGATTGACTTTTGCGTGGAACCGTCTAAAATCGACCTTTTTTAATTTTTCAATAAATGTATGAAAATTTGTGAAATCGACTTGATATTCACCTCAATTATGTCTGATGACATAGTTGTAAAAATGTTAGCCAAAACTCAGTTCTGTAACTTGATTAGTTTTCGAAAAATTGCATTTGTTTATTAATATTGACCTTAATGGTTTTCTAATAAATAAGGATTTGGGTGGACCTACAGCGCCAGAATTTTGCAGACACCTTCTTGAAGCTTCAAATTTTCACATACGCTTTGGGGCTAATTATTTTTTTGCATATAGGTTGCAAAATTATGTGTTTGAAACGGTAGGCAATTTTGAAACTGTTTTAAAGTTAATTATCTCGAAAAGTTATGGTCCTATCGAAATGAGCCTTAAATATTCGGAATGGGCGAATTTTTTTTACAAATTTTAAGATGAAATTCTTTACTCCACGATGATTAGCTCACGAGATAATTTTTTTTTTTTTTGAAAATTCATATCTTGAAGGCTAACTAACATTAAGGAACGAACTTCGATCGACAATATTCAGAAAAAGTTAAAATTTATCAGAAATATTATAGCTTGTCTTATAAGTGAATGATTGCAAATATATTGGACGCGGAATTTGACACTGAAGCGCGGACCTCCCATATCTGCAGTAGTGGGGGACAATGCGTCGCCAGGAGAGCCAGTGCAATTGTTTATGAATTCTCAGGTTCAAATCGACGAAGCTCTCTGTATCTCCGGAACTACTGGACCAAATTCCCCGTTTATTTTAATATGGGGTACCTTATAAACTACTATAGGATTATGAGATCGGAATTAGCAAATTCTTTTATTTAAGCCCTGCTGCTTTTATTAAAGTACTGCTTTTTTTCAGTTAATTATTTTTGACAATAAACTTACATTATTGTATTGTACGCTTGCGGCACACATTCATACATACAATTATGGTTTTTTGAAAGTTTATTTCCATGAAACTTCTTTTTTTTATATTCTAATCGAAGAACTTATAGAAAAACATGGGTTTTTAAATATTTCATTAATATTCAACTAATATTTTATTATTAAGTCATTTAAGTACTGCTATAATGTTCGTTATTATAAATCTTAATAGTACTACTTTTTAGTACACATTACTTAGATTTCGATCCTCTACATGCCTATATTTTTTTTCTGAAGGATTAATCTTTGTAGAGATTAGCTTTAATTCTACTGGGCTAATAACTGAACGAAAGTTCATGGAGCCGGAACTCACTTGCTTATCTTTTGAAATGTAAGTAAGTGCGGAGTACGTAGAAAGCGAGATAATTATTTAAGCTAATTAAATTTTAGGTTCTCGACTCTAAGGTCGGTTAGAAAATTTATATTGAAAATAATTTTAGCACAGATTTGGAACTATGCTATACATTAATAAACTTGAAGTTACGCAATAAACGCTTTAGCTTGTCAGTTCCATCCAAGAAAATTAAGCGCGAGCAAAAAATATATAATATCCCACCTTAATGTAGTGTCTTCCATATTGCGGTAAAACAACCGCAATCCCGAAAGGCGTCAGCGGCAGCGGGGCGTAGAAGTAATCACGACTTTCCAACGTGACACGGCGATAATCGTCGTAATGCAATTTCACCTTTACTCCCTTCTTCGAGCCGCACTCGTGATTAACCAAGGCTCGGCGGATTTCCGTTATTTCCTCGCCCGGTTCCCTGTGCACACGACATAATACGTATACTCATTGAATCAATTCCCGCACTCAATACTTATACACAACGAAATTAATATCTCTGCGTGCAATAATAGTCCTTGCATAAGATTTTCATCACCTCGGTCCCCTGCCATCGTCCAAGATCTCCACCTCCGTGAGATCGATGCTGTTGTAATTGAGCTTGAGCTCGCCCTTGTAATCGGGCTTGAGCGCCGGATGCAGCACCACGTAGCCGTTGTTGGAGACGATGAAGGCGTAACCGTTGACGCCGAGCTTGTAAGGCAGCGTCAGCTTCCTGATGTCCTTGAGTGGCACATCTGTGCCCACGACTCCCAGCAGATTCGCTGCGCGCTTCACGCTCTTCTTGTTACCCTTGCGATCGAACACCGGTATGCTGACGGATGTTAGGAGACGATCGCGCCAGGCTATTTCGGTCTTCTTCGATGCATTCGCGTTCTCCACTGCTATCTTGTCCTGAGAGTTTTATTTTTTGCTTTTTGTTAAATTATTGGTTCAGCGCTGGTTATAATTGCGTAGGAATTCATATACAGGTGGAAAAATTGATTGAATCAAAGGTGGCTTTTTTGTTATCTGCATACCTATTGCTTTTGGAAATTTTCGATTGCTTTCTTATACGTATATTAAAAAAGACAAATGATTAAAAAAATGATATTTTCCAACTGCATGTGTCATTTCTTATAGGACTCATTTAACATACTTAATTGTTAAAAAGAAATAATATAATGAAAATATAAATAATAATTAATCAAGCATCTCCTAAGAAAAGCACGATATGTATATATATAATTATCACGATCATAAAGTTTTCTCACAATGTAGCTATTACAGAGCAGGAATTCATGCTAAACTAATATTTTCTTCAAACTAAAAATAAACTCCACACAAAGATACACTACTGGATTTGCGGAACTAACTATAACTTAAACTTATAACCAAAAATCAAAATATAGCAAATAAATCTCTCGATTTAGAAATAATAGTGGGTGGCGATTCAAGTGTCGTATGAGCATCCGAACACTATACATAAACCAAAGAAGCTCATGCAACTTTTGAATCGTGTTGTGCAGGTGTTCACAGCACACAATAAAATGCTAAAATGTGCAAAATCAAATCAGCATTAGTATATACCAGGATAATTTGTGCATTTTGCTTATAGTATCATGTACAATATTTTAATGTCAGTTTAATGTCGACCAAGTGTGACGTCTAATGATTGTAAATGAAAATACCGCCAAGGAATCAGTTTGTAAACAATTTGCTTATTTATTTATTCGACAACAGTGGAAAATAACATTTATTTTTTATGCAGATATGCGATATCCCTTAACGGTATATAAGTATGAATGTATAAGGTAGAGGAAACTTGTCGTTTGAAATATGTTCGAGTCTCAGTATGTGTAATAGGATTTTGCGTTACGGTGCAATGGATGTGATATATATATATATATGTAGCGATCAAGAAAATTCTGGGGCTATGGAAAAAAACGTAATTATTTCTACTCGTCGGCATACCTCCTCTTCTGTTATATCCACGCCTTCCTCTACGACTTTCAGGTCTCTCGAGATTGGTGGCACATTTTCTTCGCGCTTGATACAAAAGAAATTGACAAATTTACATCTGAGCTTATCAATTAAAGATCGTCGGTGCATTACGTCGATATTTGCTTGATACTTAACTAATCTTATACGAAAATGAAAAATCAACATTTTTATGGATATCGTTCCCAGTTACTCTCCATAATTAACATGTTCCATTGAACTTGTGTGTGTACCGGTTATTACAAAAAAAAAAAAAAAAAAAAAACCCAGCGGGGAAATACCGTTTTATTCAGAATAGATCATATCGCGTTATATTATTTGCATCTTCCAAGGTCTAGAGCACTCGCATACGCAATTGCTCCCAACACTCTCGCTCCATTCCCACCTATAAAAACTATTTCAAAGGAAAAATTTATTTCTCGCCGCAGAACAAAACTCGTGCCATCCACTCGATTTGCCAAGGATTCGTGCAAAAGGTGCGCGTGGCCATTTCGCTATCGCGCGAGCCACGCGCAAGAAACTCGAGACCCGTTTAACGTGTGCTGGTGTAAATGTGCGTGTGTGTGTGTGTCCGTCTCGCTTATCGCCTGATGCGCGTCGTCGTCCGCATTTCGCACTCTGCATTTAAGAGTACATTTTTTGTGCCCGCGCGACAGCGAGCGAATGACATAATGACGAGCTCGTCATGCGTGGGTTGGCGCAGACATATATATGTGTATATATACAGTAGACTGTAATTGGACGAATTTCGCAGCCGAATTCCTCGACGTGGATGTATATAGCGAGTCCGTAATTGTTTGTACCTTGATGACTTATGTGACGATGGCGATGATTATGGTGATGATGATCGAGGAGTCCGAAATGATTGTCTGTCTGGGTTGCGTTTAGGAATATTCATATAAACATACTTTTATATGGTCCCTGTATTTTTAGGTACCGATTTTTTTTTATATAACTTTTTCAGATATTATTTTTTACCTTCTCATTTCAACGTTATCTTCGTTAGAAAATATTGCTGTTTATTTCATGAAAGTTGTTTCTAATCATTTGGATACATTGCGTATAAATTTGAATGGAAGATCATATTTTCTACTTCAGCTTTAGAGAAAACCTGTTTATGTTTTTCGAAAATATTTTCTTTTAATATTTCTTCCTGATTGAAAAATGAATAGTTTTTTAAATACGCTATATAATCATATCCATAAATTGGTTAACGATATACTACAATAATTCCTTTTGGATATTGATAGTTTGTCAATAAAAAGTCTGCTTGACATTTAATATCGGCGTGCCGAAAAGTGCCTTTGGATATTGAAATATTAACACGCGAGCTTCAAAGAAAGGACGCTTAAAATTTAGTAGTTGTAAAACATAACGACGTAGCGTCTGGCTATATACTCTACAGTATATACATATACATAATAACGGAGTCAAAGTTCTTGTTGTATTTTAAAATGTTTCAAAAATGTTTACATTATTCATAAAACCAAATAACTTTTTGAATTTCATTTCACGGCTTTATGCATTCGAAATATTCACCCCATAGTAATGAATATTACTTGCTTTTAAACATATACTTGTAGTTTAGACTTATTTTACGAAGTTTTAGAAATATGCATTTTTAAAGATGTTTATCATTTTATGTCACGAGTGAAAGTAATAAAAAAATCATTATTTTTTTAATTAAAAGTATCCTTATTTAACACATTTATGTGAAAAACATAGGTAACAAAACGATTGAATTAAAAAAAAATATCCTTCTATACTTAGTAAACAAGATTTCTCCAACATTGAAAATATCTTTTTCAATTACTAGATAATTAATTAATGTAATTATATTATATAAACTGGAATTCTACAATGAATTGTTCAAATTGTGTAAGAATACAATTTAGTGGAAGAATTTCCATTGTGAAAACAAATTCCTTTTCATTATTATTATGTTTTTCATATCGCAAAGTATCCGTATAATGCAATATTAATTACGGTAAATTAAAAAAAATATATTTTTCATAAATTTTTATGAACTTTAGATTATTTAGAAAAGTGTGTATAATTTTCTTTTAAATTAAACAATTATTTCTTATCAGCTTATACTTTAACGAACAGCTATTCACACTCTAGCAGCTGATTCTAAAGATTAAAAATTCTTTATTATCGATTTCTTTTGTAATTTAACGTGTTAAATTATAAAAAAAATTATAAGTTTGTAGGCTTGAACTTCATTGTACATGTGTAACATTTCTTAAATTCAATAATGTGAGAATAGTGCATTGTACAACAAATGCGAAAAGCAGGTGATTTCCAACGTGTGTGTGATCACACGAGTTCAAAATCACCTGTTCGCACGTGCTGCTCATAATATTTTTTGAAAGGAGTTGTGAGAAGTTCCGATGTGAGGAGCAGTCGATTATTACCTCACTCCTTGAAAATGCGAGAAAAATGAGAAGCCGAACTTCTCGCATATAGTGTTTCAAAAAATAGTTTTTCACCGGCCAAAGGCACATTTCTCACATGAAAAATACAAATGAATTTGAAGAAATGTATTAAGAAAAAATTTTAGTAAAAAAATCTGACGAGTTGCAAAAACTAATCTCCGCTTCTTAAATACAATCCATTCGAACTAATTTTTTTTTAAAAATACTAAATTTCACGCCATTGTGAAATTTTCGAAAGACTGTATTACACTATAATAGAGACCAGAGAATTAGTGCAAAGTTCTCTCTCACCGAAATGTCGACGTAAGCATGGGTCCAAACGACCGGATGGACCTTGCCATAAAGTACGAGAGGCCTAGCCACGACAGGAATGTACTTGAGCACCTGCTCGGGCACCTCAGCCTGCGTGTGTATGTGCGTGTAGTAGCCGCGATTCAGACAAGCCATCCACTGAATCTCCCGTACCTTCGTCACTTCCTGGCCCAGCAGATAAGTGAATACGCGCACCGGTATCGTGCCGTTCTCGAACCAGTTAAACTCCCTGAACACCTGAAAGAATCCGCGACAAATCGAAAATAATTAAGCAACTTTTTTTAAACTTATTTTCAACATCTTTCGCTCATCTGGTATAATTCTTATTAATTTCTCAATGTAATACCTATATCAATTTGGTTTTGGATTCTTTTTATTTTTTTTCATAAGCTTCAGCAAAATTACCGGGAGAAAATAGGATGCGGCAGAGAGTTTGAGGAATCAAAGGAAAAGTATATACGTAAGCTAGTACAGAAAGGCGAGACCTCGGTAATATTAGAGGCGATGCCGTCGGTGACGAGCATGATCAACTGATTGCAGGACATGTCGGCGCCGCAGCGCGACTCGTTCCTATAGCTCTCGAGCATCGTGAAAGCGGCGATGAAGGCCTCGGTGATGTTGGCCAAGCCCTCCGGCTTCATCTCCTCCATCAGCAGGTTGAACTTTTTGATGTTCTCGGGGGTCGCCTGGACCAGCCTGTCTTGGAAGCACTTAACCACGTGCTCCGTCGTCCCGGAGAAATTGAACACCGCCACAAAGTCGTTGTTGGACAGCGTCGATAGGATCGTCGCCACCGTTGCTTTCGCTGCGGGATATACCATTTTCCTTCTTAATTAAAGGGATATATATATATAAGGTGCTACATACGAATTTGGATTCTTATAAATATTGGTGTTGCGTTTTGAAAGGCAATTGAGATATTGCGAAAGTCATGCTTATAAAATTTATCGCTATTATTATTTTATCGCGATGAGTAAGGGCAATTGAAGTATACCGATTGTTTTGATAAAGTTAATTTATATACTTTAATATACCGCTTCAGTGCTGTTTTGCAGAGAAAAATAATAATATCCGTTGTTAGGTATTTGCGTATTTCATGCAAATGCATATCTGTGCGGCCCCGTAAATATTGAATTCGCTTTGCATGAAAAGCTGTAAAATTGAAATTCCCGCATCTCATGGGACAAATCGTCACACCGCACACGAGACATTGTAATAATAATATATATAGACACGCAGGTGACGCGGCGGTTATACAATACCGATGGTGTTGCTCATGCCAGTCATGCTGCCGCTATTATCGACGAGGATAATCATGTCCTTGCTGCAGGTCGAGGCCTCGATGAACCAGCTCCTAACGCGACAGTCGTAGGTGTCGGTCAGTTCCCTGCCGTCGGCCTTGAGACCCACCGGCCAACGCATCGCCGGATACTGGCGCAGCATCCCGGTCGTCGAGCAGAAGTACTGCCACATGAGGGCCGGATCCGCCCGGTAATTGTGCTTGAATATGCGATCGAGAGCTTTGGACCAGAATATCGTCTCCTTGATGCGGGGCAGCTCGTCGTATACGTTTGTCGGTATGTGGACCGATGAGTAGCTCGTGTTTACCGAGATGTTGTTGAAGTGCGTGTCGGGCTCCAGGTACATGTGACTATCGCATATGACATCATTTCGCAAATCAATCAGTTTGACTATTATTATTCAGTGGTTTTTCAAAGTTATCGTGCTTGGTCGATTTGTGGATAATATTGCTTTTTTTAAGAGAAGAAAGAGAGCGCAGTGATGTTATTATTATAAAAGATTTAAATTTTTAAAGAAATTTTTAAAAATATAGCAATTGTGAAGAAATGAACTTGTTCATATAGCATTAATGTAAACGATTTTAAAATCAACGTATTTATTACGAAAAGCAATTTTTCATTTTTGTTATGTCCGTCGTTTGAATACATGGCCCACATGCAAGTAGTATAAAAAGGGGCCATGAATTTCTTTGGAATCTATAGCCAAAATACTTTGAATTTTCAAAAGAGTATCCTTACAAAGTTATTTTCGTACAGTATTTGCATAAGTATAAAGAAAAAATTAAAAACACCGCAAATCTATAATTTGTTAAAAAACAACATACCAATGATTAAATAAACAAACACCTTTAGCGAATTATTTTTACGATTTGCTCATTGCCTTGAAATATCGAGTATAAGACGATCTCTCGGGTAAGTCGTGAAAACAATTTTTTGCCTATAAATAAAGTTCAGAACTGCAGACCGTCGTCGTTAATATTGTTTATACAGTCTGCATAAACGATCATCTTTCTCTTAGCATATATACGATTCTGGTTTAACACGAAATCAATTAGGTGATAATTCAAAAGGTGAACATGCACAAACGCATTCGTGAGAATCACACCGAGATTTAACTTCACAATTATGCAAACATTTATCACCTTGGTACATCGCAATTGCCATCATACGTATAATATACGTCCGACCAGTGATTGTTCATTTAAAAATAATCATCAAACCTATTAATCCGCGGCAATATACGGAAAAAACAATAACAATGACTGGTTATATCGGGAAAGCGTTATCGCGATACTCACGTGTATGATTCATTGGTTTTCTTCAGCTGCATGAGTGGATAATTCGACAGGCTGGAATTCTTGAGCGTATTCTCGACTGTCGCGTTGCTGTACTTGGCCGAGTAATAAGATAGGTTGGCCTTCATGTCGCCCTCCCAGAATTCGGATATCTTCTCTGCCTCCTTGTACAAACACCTGACCGCATCCATTTTACGACTGAGCATACGACTCACGTTCTCGCTTATGTTCTTGATTATGTCGTCGCCCGACTTGTGGTGAACTCGCACCCCCTTATTCTTGTAATGCTATACACAGAGAAATCGTATATCAAGAGCCTTTTAACCCCCACAATATATACAAGCCATAGAATTTAATCCAGTGCAGTGTATAAGGCACGCACAATTAGGCCAGTGTCCTTTACTTTTAAGCGATCCCAATCGCGAACATAAGGAAATATTAAGGCAATCGATCAATGAGCTTTGAATGCCATCGACATCCTGACTATTGAATTATGTGCGCGACTCGCCGATCGTCGTATATACATAGATATAATATTATATTGGCATTGATAATACCGGCTATACAGACGTGTTCTTTTTGTTAATCATCTCGAGCGAAATTCCAATTCATCGCGGCACACTGATAAGCAATCGCGAATTATGCAAGTGTGTATAAGGAGGCTGCAAGAGGAGTACCTTTTTTTTCCCCCTTTCATTTTTTACAGACCAACGCAGTTATCGTTCAATTAAGGACTCGTTCGATAGATGTATATAAAGAGGCACTTACATTGAGTAGAACAGTGGGCTGCGCCACTGCGTCCGCTAATCTCCATATCTCGCTGCCGATGCTCTCGGCCCAACGGTCGACCCTGCGAACCCACGTGTGAGAATCGCTTGTATATGCGAGTCTGATCTTTTTCAATGTATATAGATTAATCGTTACGCACGCGGTATATGGCGTCCTTCTACGTTAATCGTCCGTTGACTGTATAACGTCTGGCCGCCTCGTGGCGTGCGCGAGCGACAAATTCTTTTCTCACGAAACTATAAGTACCCGAGGATTTTTTCTTGGAAAGGTGCGCACCAAGTACACATCGAGTTAATGCAACCATTATACACGCTTCTAAGCGCGTATATTTAATTTCGTACGCGCGGTTTGTAAAAGTAATTTATTTAGTGTATTACGCACCATAAGCTTCTCATTGTAATTTAATTTGATAAATTAAAGTAGTTTTTCAGAAAGTTTAATGCAGTTGTTACAACGATTACATCAATAAATATTTATAAAGAATATATGCAGAGTTTGGAAATGACTTATATTCCTGGCGATGTACTCTTATACTCAAAAATTGATAATTTGTTTTTTTAAAGTGTGTATTATATTTTTCAGATCGCTTATACGAAAAGTAAATTTCTACTTTTAACAGAGTATTTAAAAAAGTAAATGATTCTTCTTCTTGTATGTATAGAAACACTACTTCGAATAATAAGCTTAGGATATATGTAAGTCAATCAATATTTAATCTGCGATAATACAGTTATACATTCTTGTCAATTAAAGTCTCAGCGTTGAATCAACGTTAATCCAATGCTCGAAATGATTCGATTACAATGCACATGTACACGTACTTTCGTGCAGGAAACCCATATCGATGTACCACGAAAATCAACAAAAAAAGAAAGAAAACGATGTACTTTTTATTTCATTCAAAGAAAAATTCCATAGAACTGACCGCCGCTATTCCGAGATACGCGAGCTCGTTCGGCAGCGCACGAAGTATTATAACCATCTCCCCCGCGCGGCGCGACATCACGCATCATCGAACGTCAGAAAAGCGCGACGACACGAGAGGCAAAAAAAAGAACAATTACAAACATATATATATATATAAGTATTATAAGAGATACTCACAGTTTCGCCTCGTTGGTCCTAGCCGACGTAAGACACGCACAATAGGCGAGGATGACGATGATGAGGGCAAGGCACCAGCCGGCCCCTAAACTTGCACCTCGCATATTTCGCTAAAACTACACGCGACGACGACTCATTCTTTTCTTTCTTCCCCCGGCTTCCGCTTTTCCGTAATCTCACTCACGCCTATAACGCACGCGTCCTCTGTACCGCCTATGTTCCCGAACCTTATTATCTGAACTTCGCGACGGCATTCATTGCAGTTTCTTCGCACGATTAAAACTAAAGTTATAATAAGTATAGAATGTGAAGAATATCGGTGGAAAGTGACCGTCGCGAACGATCCAATACTATCGCCAGGCTCCCGGCAACTGTGTTTGCGAGGCTGGGATCTGTCTGTTCTCTCTCGCTCTCTCTCTCTCTCTCTCTCTCTCTCTCTTTCTCCGGCTTTCTCCGGCGCGCGCGAGGGTATTATTTTTGGCCGACGCCGCTTTGAGTTTATAAATAAAAACGCGCTGCACACACACACACACACACACACACGTGCGGCTGCTGCTGCTGAGGTGGCGGAGTGTACCGCTGTGCGTGTGTGTATATATATATAGTATATATGCGCCTTTGCCTCGACGATGGTGTGTCTACGGCTGTGTGTGACGCGTACAGGGGCTGTGGTATAGTGTAACGTATACGTAATTCTATGCACACCGAGCAAAAGAGATCGACGCATGCTTGGTACTTGTTATACCTGCAGTGCGCAGGGAGTAGCTATTATATACGCATGGGAAAACTCTCTCTCTCTCTATGACTTTCTATGCTTTCGGCTTGAAACATGTTTGTTGATTATTTATATACTTGATTATTATTGTATCACATCATTCTTAATTGTTGCATAAGAAATAATTTTATCGCCCTTTCTTATCTGGAGATTGATGGAGTGCCGATGGCATTTTAAACGTGCTGATGAAATGATTGTTCATTCGACATGGATCGCGTTCTTTATACACACTGTCAATAGTTAATGAACATGAACTTGATTATGGCAAATTGAATATGCATTTGCTATTAATGAATCATGCACTTGTCGAAAACTATATACCGTATCCAAGAAAATATTCATTATACCTATTATAGTCCGGACGTTGATGGCATCTGAGTGTAATGTTCGAGGTCCCCTCGGTAACTTCGGGTTACTTTATGTTTTTTGGGGTGCTGAATCAAAATTGGTTGGTTACAAAGCCCGGAATCCGTTAGTTTTTTTTTTGTTATAAACAATTTTATATAAAAAAATAAGATTTTTCACCATTTTTGCGAACAAAATATAATTTAATCATAAATCTAACAATTTATTGAAACTTGAACATTTAAAATCTAATTTTTAATTTACCTCGAGAAAACATGTCAAGATAATGGTCAAGATTAGCACGTAAGGCGCTGCATTTCATACCCACCTTATTAGTGTAATCTGCACCAGTAAGATGGTGCAAAGTAGAAAGGACTGGACAAAGTTGTTTTCCACAATTTTCTCCAAGACCATGTATAGGTACAATTCTATTTTTTGAAGCTGCACTTATTACATTCGAAATTATAACTGATTTTACTTCAATCTTATTTACTTTTTATTATATGTATAATTTCAATTAAATAAGGAGAGCAGGGGTATTGCAGTACTTATCCGATTGTAATGCCGGTCAAATTTAACTGATCAATGTAAAAATCTTTAACCTATATAAACAAATCTAGTTATATAAACTATATATTATACTAGAAAATTTTATAATATTTTTATATTATATTTTTTATATATTTATAAAAAATTGTTTATAACTAAATATTATTTTTGAATAACATTTACTTTTGTTAAAGTTTATTATTCTTCGTTACTAAATAAACTAATTTACAATATTTAATATTATAATTAATCAATATGAGTGTACAAATATAATCAAAATTCATTTCAATAAAATATCACAAAAATTGTAATAAGCTGGCGGCTGCTCAAACAAAATTAGTCTATAATGAAAGTGCGCTCGCATATACTGCTCACTACTTTATCTGAAAATGTGATTTATATAAGTTTTCGCAAAAAAACTTTTTTTACAGCTGCTGCGTTGACAAAAATCATATTATTAAAGTATCAAAAGAGTTATACTTTTTAACATTTATCATCCACGTAAGTATAGTGGGAATAATTTGTTCAATTCGCTGAAATAATATTGCTCAGATTTAATAACCCCAACGCCGTTACTCATAAGCGTGCAGAACCGCATTATAGTAAGTCTAATAAATCATACGGCGCGCATGCATGGATTCATTCAAATCCACAATCATCCGATCCTCAAAAAGTCGCTAAAATTCTCCTTCTCCTCAACATCTCGAGCGATACATCAATCATCTAAACCGCACGACGTTGTTTTCAGATATAAAAATTAGAATTTCAAATCTACCATAGCCCAAGAATCCGCGGCATCCCATCACGACTCGCGCGCGTCAATCATCCCTCGCGCGACTAAAAGCTAGAAAAAAAAAAAACAAAAAGCAAAAACATAGTGCATATAGCGCGCGCACAGAGAGAAAACGTCGACGAAAGCAAAGTATACAAAGTGGTATAATACGTGTACGCTTTGAAAAGCGCCAAAAGCAAAGCGCGCAAAGAGAGCGAAGGTAAGTAAGGAAGCCCAAACAATTGCACGCGCGTAAACCCGACGTCTCTCTCTCTCTCTCTCTCTATGTATGTACTACTACTGTAGCACACAGGGTAAAAAAGAGAGGGGAATAAGTAATGCGCGGATCGATATGGAGCGACGCATAGATCAACGAATGGCCAACGGTTCTCCTATACGTATATACATGTACATATATACAGTGGACGGACGGCGGCGCGCTTACCGCACTACCTTAGCGTTTTATATATACAGTCACTGGTGGCGTGCGACTCTCTGAACAACAGGGAGAGAGAGAGAGAGGGACGTAGCGGGGCAGCCGAGGTGTATAACTCGCGTAAGTTATATAGACCGCGAGGAAGGCGAGAGAGAGCAAAAGCGCACGCGGTCGCTGCACGATGTTGCTGCTGCTACTGCTGTTAGTGCCGCCGCAGCCGCTGCTACACCACCTCTAGACTGTGTTCAGTTCAGTTCGGTTATAACAGGCGACCGGCTTCGAATCACTTCTCTCTCTCTCTCTCTCTCTCTCACTCACTCGCCAATTAACTCTTTATTCATCTATACAATAAAGGGAAAAGTGCTGCCGGATGCGTACCCATCGCCAAGTGTCCTTCGACTCGAGCTCGGCTACAGAAAGCTGCTTGGATGCCTGCAGGACCAAGGACCACATCAGGATCGCCGCCTCCTCCTTTTGTGGTGCGTGTCGATATAATATTGACGGATTATCAATTGCTTGGTAGTTACGTGTATGCGTGTGTGTATGGGTGTGACGACTATGATAAGAGCCGCGACGAGGGTTACTGGGTATTTATACGATAAGGTGTGCGCGAAATGTGCAGCTATTCTTTTTTTTTTTAATATACCGCGCATTGGATCGTGCGAGGATATATATATATATATTATGTGTGTAACGCGAGTAAAAGAGCCGCCAGACACAACGCTTAAACGATGATTTAAGTTTTGAACTCTGTAGCCTAGCGCGCAGCCTTTTTTTTATTATTTCCGAATCCATTGGAACGAAGGCGAGAGAGAGAAAATGACGCGAACGTCCAATTATCACGGTTTTATTATAGTATTAACTCAAGATCGTGTTCAATTGTCTCGCACTTTCAAATATAATAACTCTTAACGCACAATTGAATAATTCCTGTTATATATTTGCTTTAAATGCGGTTAGCTGGTAATGCACTTGCACAATATTGGTTTACGTATATAATATCCAACATTTCAACTGTGCGATCGCTCTTGTATATTACGCGCGAAAGTCGCACTTTCCTGTTAACCAAATGGATATATACACTCCACGCAATTTTCGTCTGGTCTCTTACCTACATGCATTTCCGATGTGTCGGCCTCTTAACGCGATAGTAGGTTAATTGAGAACCTACCAAAGTTTATATTTAACGCAGTCTGACAACTGTGTAAAATAGCGCTCTTAAGGTTATAGCAATTATCTACCTTTGAACTGAATGAAAAACAACGTGTATATAGCACGTTTTTAGTTACCGAATTGATTTAGATGCACGTAGCATTGATTTTTTCTTTTTTTTTTTTTATAAATATCGATAAGACGTTATTTCTAGTATTGGAAATTTTTTTTCCGTCAATAAAAGTCGATCGATGATTTCATAGAACACTTAAATAGTGCACGCATAAAAAGTTTGATACGTTCGCGATGTCAATTGAATGACTTATATACCTTGAAACGAAATTTAAAGGCTCGTGTTAATGAAAGGGAAGAATTTTTCATTGACAAGTCTAACATAACGCTGCATGAATTAGCTAAAAATATATATGCGCGGGTGATAAACAAAAAAAGGAATTATTATAAGAAAGCATTATCTATGCTTATAAATTTCGATAACCAATGGTGGCACGTTTGCTCTTTCCTGCAAAATTATTCAAATTTAGAAAGGCTATTGAACAATTCCTATTAAGGAATACCATTTAGCATTTATATACATTTTTCGTGTAACACAATATACAGCGTATTATTATGCAGGAAGCATATTTAAATATGAATAGTTCTGAGCTTAACACGCGTGTACATATACCATAGTATTCAATGTGGTAAAAAAAACAGGCACACACGACATTGAACATTTGCACGGAATTTATAATAAAGACCAGAACGAATCTGGACTTTTATTCAGAATGAGAAAAATATCCATTTCTAATCATTCGGAAATCCGTAACTCCTGTGTTTTCTTTTGCTATACAGCAGCAGTTTTTTCACTTTTGAGTAAGTCACTTCTGACTAGGAAAGAATGACTTTTCACTTTTTTAGATTTAAGCGTTGTAATAATATACAATTTTTACTCCCTATAATTTTCCTGCTACGGTGTTTCTCGCAATATATTATGCAGGGTATCGAATCATCGGTGCCAAAACAAACCTATTGTCATTATACGATTGTTATTGTAGGTACACGTACGCGAGAATAGTACACTGAAAACTCGTCCAAAGTACATTAAATGTTGTTAGGATTCGAGTAAATGATTACAATGTATAATTTGACTATATAATGTAATTAGGCTCTGCACTTGTTATTTAACTATTAATTGCTTTTTATCCCTTCCCTGGTGACAATCGAATCCATTTACTGACTACGGAATGGTTAGCGTATCTAGAAATGAGTAAAAAATGGGCCAGTTTTTTCCTTCTGTTGAAACATTTTTTCTCACATTATTCGGATATTTAATGGAGTAAAAATGACTCAATCCCTAACCGTGAAATCTTAATTGTAATGTAATATTATTTATTAAAAACCTTAATTTATGAAATTGCATAATTATTTAAATCTGTCTCGATTTATTTACGAACATGATCAATTTTAGCTATAAAAGTCCTTAATCATAGACGAAACTTTACCTAATAGTTGCTTAGCTATAAAAAGTGGCAACGCTATATTTATGAGTGAGAGAGACAGAATCTCAGTCAACTAATAAAAATCATAATATTAATTTACAGAGTATTATAAACTCATCTAAAACTAAAGCTGCGATATAAGAAATTTATAAACTAATGATTTCAATACATAGTTTCATATTTCAAGTAAAATTTACTGCTTGTCTGACCATTTTCAATATT
Source organism: Megastigmus dorsalis (assembly GCA_900490025.1). Lineage (NCBI taxonomy): Eukaryota > Metazoa > Arthropoda > Insecta > Hymenoptera > Megastigmidae > Megastigmus > Megastigmus dorsalis. The sequence goes on along the minus strand of UELU01139969.1, from coordinate 28,346 downwards.
TTAATTTCTACCAGTGTTATTTCTATTACTTTGTACATTTTCATTGTACAAACTAGTCCATAAAGACAAGTACCAGTAACGTTTTTATTATTACTGTTAATCATCAAATGCGGAATAACGATTACGATCCAAGACATTGTAATAATTTAATTTATTCTATTTTCTGAAAATTTTCATTTCCCCTTTGTCATTTTCATGAATGATTCAGTTAATTGAAAAATTCAAAGTAAATAATCAATACATCGTTGGTCTGTCGCTCTCATTATAAGTCCATTATCTTGTTTAGTTTTCCGCAACCTATACTTACATGAATATCGTATATCTATAATTACTTTGAAAATAAAGGACTACTTCGATCAAATATTTGGTTGTTTATTCATGTACGGACCTAATACCTACACGAATTAACTATACATTTTATATTTCAATTTTTAAAATTAGCGGCTTTTTAATGCAATAATACATTTTTTTATTATCTAATTAATAACAGCTTATAAATTATCCTATCCACTACCTTGACCTAAACCACAAACTTGAAAAAGACGAAGCACGAATATTCCGCTTCAAAAGCACATTACGGAGCTCGCGATGGATCCACTTTTATTATCACTAATCTTAAATCCGTGTCACCGAGATCCCAAATCCTACATCAACATCTAATAAGGGAGACATAATCACATAGATTCAGCGATAAATTAATTACTTGCCGCGGGCTCACATTCGCGAGATCCGAGACACATCAGCGGGGCGCGCTGAAAAGAAAGAGAGAAAGTAATGAGCACTTCCGTCGCGCGGGGACAGAAAGTGAATAACCGCATGGAGTCAATTGACCACCTGAGAGACCAGATGAATAGACGGTCTATAATGGTATGCACAACCGAGGCTTGGCTCGACGAGTGAACGTCAATAATAGGGTCCGATTATAATAAATTACCGCTAAATTAGTATTGACCGCAGCGGCCGCGACCTTTGACGCACGTACGGGAATGGCTCGCGCGCATCGCGCGAGCACATCGCCTTCTAGCCTCTCTCTCGCTTCTCTTTCTCCCTCTCTCACTCTCTCTCTCTCTCGCTCTCTCTCTCGGATAGCCTGTTCTGACTCTTCTCGTATCTGTGGCGAGGCCAGGCGGGTTAACTGCAGCTTTACTTTATTCTATACGATATGTAAGGATGTGTTTAAATATATGTTTATTTCCAAAATCCGACGACATGCGTTCGGCACCTGATCGATCGATATGAAAAAAAAAAAATTACTTTTCCAAGTTTAAAAATACAAATTTGTTAACGATTAATGCAATATTGACGATTTAACGGTGAATAGAGGATTACGTAAAAACTATTTTCTTTTTGTATACAGTAAATACAAATATTAGCCTACGCAGGATATTTCGGGCTACAAGTGATAAGAGAGCGTTGACTTGTATTTGGATTATTACTTAAGTGGTTCATTTTATGATTCTTGAATGATTTCGTGTGTCATATAGTATGTTGTGTTTAGGTAGGAAACGAGGGGCGAAGCTGACCGGTAGGTCTTTGCAATTATACTTACATTGGCTCACTGAAAGTTTAATGAACTACAAGCCACGGATGAGGACAATTGGAGATACTTTCTTAGCTTTCAAATTGTAGGTTTATAGCTTTTTTTTTTATTATAACCTAAATTCGGAGTCGGTCCACCCAGTTAAAAATGTTTATGAAGATAGATAATGAAGATATTTTCAACATGGAGGTCAATTAAAATAAAGTTCACGTAGATTTCACCCAAATTGAGAAATTAAGCTTCAATATTCGAAATTTTAATATCTTAATTGAATTTAAAAAGTGTTAAAATATTGAATATTAAAGCTTAATTCCCCAGTTTGGGACTTATCATTCGCATGGTAATAGCTAATAAGGACACCAAACTTACCGAAACTTTATTTTAATTAACCTCCCCGTTGAAACTATTTCTGCATGGAAATTTACGTGGCATTTTACGACTGATTTTCACGTGAAAATCCACGTAAATGTCTTTAATGGGACATTATTGTGCGATTTATTCCCTTTGACAATGCGTTCGCTATTATATGCGCAATGTGCTTTTTATTTCCCATTGTTTCTTAAAAACGTTTCAGCGCCGATGACATTCGGTATAATTGAGTACTCACGATTTTTTGCTGAACCGCAAGGTATATACTTTGCAATGCAAAAACTTTCAGATATACTAAGTCCAAAATACAAAAAAAGTAGCAGACCGAAAGCGCTTACGGGATAATTTTACATTGTATACACAATAGCGTAATGCCCGGCAGCTTGACAGAAAATGATGTATTTACCGGAATTAATATGTATTCTCGGCTCGTGAAAAACGTAGACACATGCAAACGATTTACCGTGAATATTTACGCCTTTTTTTGAAGCCCACACAAAATTATTATGAAAATCGACATAATGCGGACGTAATTCAGCGATCGTACGAGCTTCCTGTATACATAACGCACGCTTGAATTTTTCGAGATTGATAGACGATCCGAGATGAACGATTTGAAAATCTTTCAAGCCTATGAACTGCCAAGGTAAAACATCAGTCATCGTCTCTCGGCTACACAATGCACGAGTGAACCTGATAAACTTCAATTGATCGTAATCGTTAAATCGTCGTCGTTAAAGTTTCGCAACGCGCGCGCATAGTACGGCACGCGATGCTCCCATCACTCCACTTTTCCACCTCCACCTCGTTTTCTCTTTTTCATCTTATAGCGAAACGAAAATCCTCTAACGTTATACGTGTAAAAAACGCGATTTGGATTTCCCGCGCCTTCGCTTCGAGCGCCGCGCGCAACATACGTCGTCTGCGCGAATTGGCGCATGCGCGCGATCAGCTGATCTGGAATGCTTGGCTTGCACGTGTGTGTGTGTGTGTGTGCGTATGGGTGTGTGGAAACGCGCGGCGTGTCTGGCTCTCGTCCTCTTTTCCTCTCGTGTGGAAATATTAGGGAAAAAAGCGCTTTGTTTGCCGAAAAAGTTAGCGTTCGAGGCGTTTTCGACACCGAGAAATCACGCCATGGCTATCTTCACCTTCAGGAACTTCCCTTCGCCCAATGTGCTGCTGGTATTTCTCGGATACTTTTGCTCGCGTAAGTCCATGCATTCTTTTTTTTTCGCCTTTCTCAGCAGACGAAACGACTGACGCCTTTTAAGTGTCGGTGTGCTCGTTTTTCACTGCTTTCTTCGCAGATTATTTAAATAACTTTATTGTTCATGTTTTCTTTGGGACTGCATAAACTCTTATTCTCCATTCGATACATCAATTTGAATAATCGTTTCATACACAAAATAAAAGTAATAAAACGTATGGAGTAGAGTAGTCTATTGTTTATAATAGATGCAATAAAATACAGTCGAAATGTATTATTACACAGCCCGTAAAATGTATCTTGATTTAAACATAAAATGAGCATAAACAAATATGAAAATTTTTATAACTGCCCCCTTTTTATTATTTGTACAATATAATTAATCAAATTTTGTAAGGGAATAGCTGGTCATAAATAATTATTAAAAATCGCTATTGCTATTTTAATAACTTCAGCAATATTAGTCCAATCATTATAGCAATGAAAAACAAACGGATATATAGATTTTAATACTGTTGCAATCAATCATAACAAAAAATACTCGAGGGAAATATAAAAAAAGAAAATTAAGTAAATAAGATACCAGAAACTGATAAAAAAAAACATGGAAAATGAACAGGTGATAGGTAGATTATTTTGTATAGCTATAAAACACAGTACCTGCCGTAATTTCTTATCTTAAAACCTTTGTGATATTTTATATGAAGGGGTCTTAAAAGTCACTTTACTTTGTTATCAAAGTAACTCGATTTTTTTTAAAAATGTAGACGAAAAATATTATTCACGATGACGTTTGAACGTAAATATTTACATTCTAGGGATTTAAATATTTTTATAGTTATAATACGCAATTGAAATTATTTTCAGATAGTTATAATACGTCATTAGAATTGCCTTATAATTTTTTTAAATTATTTGTTTTTTGAAGATTTTTCTTTTTCATAAACATAAAATATCATTCTACTAGCTTAGCTTCTTTTATATCTATAAAACTGTGAAAAGTTTTTTTTAATGATGAAAATAAACGTGTGATTTAAAGCTATTATAGATAACAAGCTTTTGATTAGAATTACTATCATTATTTTTGTTAAACTAAGTATAAAAATATGGTCATAAAAAATTAGATTATATTTTATAAATATATGCCTGTAAGAATTTTGATAAAATCTTAAGGAAACATAAAATAAATAATAAACAAAAATCAATTTCTCATTAACCTAAACAATAAAAAATGTTTAAGCTTTTTTGCCGTATTTAATTGAAAGTATGAAAGTTTAATGTATGATGGATACATGAATTTATCACAATAATATTATGCTCTTATAAAACTGGGACAAAATTGTCAAAGTGTTATTGCTTTTTACATGATAATGTTTTATAATGATTAACTATATAAACGTTCCTAATAAATTTTAATACGATCAAGTTAATTTTCTATGTTTTTGCGTCTTTCGTTTATTTACTAGCTATTAATACTTATATATTAGTAAACTGAAATTTACCGAAGTTCAACTTATCCACACAGATTTCACAATTATCTATAAAACATAAAAATCCGGAAATAAAAAAGCTTATCGCTTAAAATATAGACGCATATTTGTTCAGCTATACAAACAATACTTTTCTTTTGAAAATGTATTGATGAACGAACCTAAATGCCGTAGATATGAAAGTGTATAATGAGTCTATTTTATAAACGGCACACGTCATCCCAGCCGTAAAAAGTGTATGAAAAACATGCATATGCAGTTTTACTAGTACAGTTTCTAACGATCATCGACACTGAAATTAATTTCCTTCTAATAACTATACTTGATTACTGAAGCAGTCGCTTGTTATGTTTTGTTTGATAATATTATTGTTTCCATGATATTTTGTTGAAATCGTGACGCGGAACGTTGTTATAAAATCGGTTATGTCGTATTAAATTTTATCTTTTATTTTAAACTTGTTAGTTTTTATTCAAAACTAGTTGCTTGCAAAAAATGTGTCAAAAAGTGTCCGGGTGAAAACCCCAAAGTTATTAGGCATCATTTTCCAGCGTTATTTCTAAGGTCTTTAAAAAATAAGGTCTTTGGAATTCTTAACTTTATGCAAGTTCAGCATGACTCAGTTTTTGATAAGAAGAGGGAAATCTCATTCGATTTGTATGAACTATCGCACTATTCCACAGAACTGTCGGATTACCAAACAATACTCAGAAAAGAAAGGTAATGATTCCTTTCATGCGTACTTATCCTGCAAAACAGTCAGAAAATATTTAATGTAACAGTAATAAACAAATAAAAAGTCATCGAGTCCATTTCAATTCGGATAAAGCATCAATCTGCTTTTTCTTATTCGTATCAGAAAAAGCTAGACTCCGGAAGTAACTACTCATCCAGCTATAAAAACCACTCGCAATAAACAATTTTAAAAATTCTTTAGAGTATAAGTATATATCTCCTTTAAAACAGAACAATAAAAATTCTAATATTCGCGGTTTCGTGGAAAATTCATCAACGTTATTGTTCAAATAGCAATTAGAGGCATTGAAATATCTACACAATAGAAATCAGAGTAAAATCCGTTTGAAGCAGCCTTAAAACAGCCTCAATAAAACGACCCAACGTGTTCGCTTTCCTCCTCCAGGAGACTTTCCATAAAAAAAAAAAAACATTCCACCTTATCTGTCTCATCGAGCTTAAACCGAGGCATTTGCAAGGATTGGATGGACTGAAAATGCAAAGTCAGTAATTGACTATAAAAATAATTGCTAAATAAAATATCCCAAATCGAATCATCGTTACGAGCCTTACAAAAAGAAACTATTACACAATTCGCGTTTTAGAGGATCGGACACTGATTACACAGTCGCAAAGAGGAAAAGACCTCTATAACGTTTCCTCGCGGTTTCTCATAAAAAGAAAAAAAAGAAACCTCGAATGACAAGTCATCTTGAGCAAAGCGCCGTGTCCAAAGACTGCTCCGAGCAATTTCATAATTTCGGATATACTCTTTTTTTTTTTTAACAGCGGTCCTGCGGCCAAGCGTTCCCGGTATAGTCGGCAAACGTAACCGTCCCCGCGCGAGCACACATATATACACGCGGGTTACAACTCACCTCCTTATGTCTGGCCCGACCAATTGCATTTCGGATTCGCACACACGCCACTCTCTCTTTCCCCTCGGCGAGAAACACGCGGGGGATATATAGAGCCGTGTGTATCAAGGAACGGCCGCAGGTGGGGGTAAATAATCGTTTAGCCGTAAAGCATCGCGGGCCTGCAGGCAGCAGCAGCAGCAGCAGCAGTCGCTCGCGCTATTCAAGCTCTGTCGTTCGCGCCGCGACAACGCACGTGCGTCGTTGCTCTCCTGTATAGGTATACTGCGAGTGTACACATAGGTACCTAATATTCTAGCGCCAAGGTATTACCTCGATCGCGCCACTCTCTCTTGTTGTTCCTCGGTCGTCCTCGACAACGACTTTGCGCCCAAAAACCAAAATAAAAGGTTTGCCCGCGGGACGATATAATAGACTATTGTGTACGGTGCGATACCTTTGGACGTATAAAGTCTGATCGAGTGATACGATACAGTGATTGTGCGTAAGTGCGTCGACCGTCGAGGAGCAGAGCATATAATTATAGTCGATCTATCTACGGGAGACTTTGGGTACAGTGGTGATATATTTGTTTTAATTCTTGGCGACTGTGCGTCTCGTTTTGGTAGCTTCGCTATATATGTCGCGCGCGGAAGCGAGTCTCGCAATTATGTAATGGGTATAAAAACCAGAATGTGCACTCGTAATGGTTTTCTCTCTTTCTCTCTCTTGGGTATCTCGCGATCATTTTCTGACGTGTGTCTCCTCATGTGAATCTCAACGGTGGGAAACTCGCGTGTTCACTTTGCGCGCTCTCTCAACTATGTAACCATCCTGCAGGCTTGAATTCCGATTAGATTCTTGTGTACTGTTTTTTGTCTGCATTTATACATAGTGTTTAGAGGACTTGAGAGCCTTCGGGCGCTAATTTGAAGAAAATATAAAAATCATTAAAAACTTAAGAGCTTTATTTTTTTGATACTTTGAAACTTTTTGTTCATTTTTATAATAAAATGTGTCAGAGGTCCTTTTTAAAATAATTTAATATGAGTATTTTTTCTGAACTAGAAAATTTACTTCTCGCGATTAAACATCTTTCCACTTACATCTTTCAAAAATTTTGAAGTGGTTAGATGTGATTAGTAATCAGATTTTTTATTTAAAATTAAAATAATAAAACTGTATTCCTTCTACGGATCGTGCATAATAAAGCATCTTTGCGTGCAGGAACGAATTTCAAGTACTTTCAATACATTACATAAACCATTAAATTATTATGCATTTATAGTAATATTTAAGTTCTTTCAAAACTCTTACGAAAAATCTTGTCGTATTCTGAAATTATAAATTACATAAAACCGTATTTTTTTTTCGTAATACTATAATTGGTATCCTGCACTTAAAAAAAATATTTCTTGAAAGACTCTTGAAAGAAATTGGATGTTTAATCGAAAGTAATATTTTCATAAATACAATAATAATAACTGTAGTGTCGTATCGCTTCACGTAAAATCGTTCATACGATTCACTTCAAAATCTATACTGTGGGCCTAGATAAGATTTTTTTTGCTTGCTCACGCGAGTAACCATTTTTGTTGGTGAAGCCTATTTAAAAAGTTTTAACTTACGTAATTACTATTAAATTTAGAAAATTCAGAAAAATGTCCTAACGTTTATTTTAGTCAGACAGTGAACTATTTTTTTCGCTAACGGGTCTCCAAAACGAAACGAAAGATCATTAAGCAAAAAGAACAATCGCTTTTTACGTTTTCTAACAGAAATTCAGCTTTTAAAATGTTGGTCCGACCGATGGAATTTATTATAGTTCGCTCAAGTTTCGCTGCCCGTCAATTACGATTAAAAAAATTTTTTTTTTAAAAACCGGATCGGAACTTTCGAAGTGGCTATTATGTGCGCGATAAATGCTTTTGCTTTTACAAAATCGCAGCCCTGTATTTAAGTCTTTGTGCTTTTTATTTTAGTTAAAGAACCCGACTAAAGTTTTTATTTAATAAATAAAATTGGTTTTGAATGTTTATACAAAAATTCGGTTGTGAAAATCTCATCCAGGTGCATGGACTTACTTTAAATTATTCCTGAAACATTTTAGCCTGGGTATTTCAATAAAATTTTAATGCACTCAATTAGTGTTACTGTACTACTACTATTTAAATTATTTTAAGATTTTGTATATAAATATATATATATTGGTTAAAAATCATTGTTAAAATAGATAAAGCTGATCAATGCACTGTATCGTATAATTTTACGCTTATCAAAGTGAAGATCAAAGTTGAAATGCAAAAATAGAAAAATCATAAATATTTATGGGAGCTCATTAAATCTACAAATGTATAAAATCATGTGTTCGAAAATGACGGCCAATTCGGAGCTGCAGATTTGATTTTGAGTTATTCGCAAGTAGTGGTTCTCAACAATAAGTGCACTATTATACAGAACTTAAATAAACACGTTTTAGATCTACTCTAGCTAATCACGAACTAATAGTGTAATATTTAACATAGAAACCCTTACTAGCGGCGAATATTTCTTTGTTAATTGTAACATAAGTATAATTGATAATAAATGATCAATTACATAAGTATACATAAGTATAATTGATAATAAATTAGCAAAATACATTAGCAATGCAGAGGCTCTGATTTGATTCTGATGATAGGGCTAAAAGACGCGAATCTTATGCGATCGGCTGATGCGCTATCAGTAATCGTTTCTACGTTAAATATTAGTCTATTGCATTAAGAATTACGGCCCGTCGGTAGGAATGTATTTAAAAGGCGAGCTGTAACTCAAAATCGAATCGGCCGCTCTGAACGTCATGCAGGTACATGGCGGAATTTAAATAAAACTTTCACGTTTAATTAGATTAATTACATTATTTCTAGGTGATTAGATCAAGATATCACTAATCGATCTTACTTGTACTGATAACGTACTGAACTTGAATCAAATTCGATAGTATAAGTATTAAAAAACTATCGAAGTCATTGCCATATAGTTGTTATAGCATTGATATAAGATAAGTACTTCTATCTTATATGCATATCTTAAACGTTTTCATGATTAGGCTATAAAGTTGTAAGGTGATTCGGACATATATTTAATTTTGACGTATCAATCTTATATATTTTATCGATTACGGAAAAAAAAAATGCCGATTATTTATAACTCGCATCATTTTTCGCAGATTTAATCGTATAAATAATTGATTTGTAATACTGAATTAAGTACTTATGAGTGTAGACTTAAAATAATATAAATGGAAAATATTTTTTTTACCTTCACGAGTTCTGTAAATATAAAAAATTCTAAAGATACGGGGATTAATATTGTCGTACAAAAGAGCAAATTGAACGAATCAAATTAGTGATCGCTAACGCAGTTCCCACGATTATTTTGAAAATTGCAATCAATTGGCATTTCACCTGATATGACATACTAATTACCGCGCATATGCATTAATAGTCATTATGTATTAAAAAAACTGATAATACCGACGTTATACCCTGTCGGTATGTATAGTCATAGCGATATAATGAGTTCTTATCGACTAACAAGTTCTTAAAATTAAAAAATAACCGCAGGTCTGAAATCAAAAAATACCCCAGTTATTTCTGGCCACATTTCCCTTGCTATTATACCATCAAAAACTTGACGAACGGTTAATTAAAGTGTAAAGCACAAAAAGAAACTATAGATCAATTAAAGAAGCGACGAACTAAGCAAAAAAAAACTGTCTCTCTGTCCAACAGGTAGGCGTGCAATGGTCAACAAGCTCTGGTGCCGCGAGTTAGCTCGCAAATGGTTCCACGCAAAGTTCGAGCCGCCACAGGCTCGATGCTTCTCGGAGCCGAAGTCCCAGGACAAGGTACTCGCCTGGTACCTACTCTACCGCTGGCTCATCTTCCTGCTCTGGCTGTCGATCGTGATCTGTTCGCTCCTGGAGTTGGGGAGTGCCAAGTCGCTCGGCAAGTGGGAAAAGTGGCCGATCTACTTGACCAACTGGGACCTGGCGTTGGGTCTCGGTCAATCTCTCCTTGGGGCGGTTCTCGTGACGAATCGATGGAAGCTCCAGCGCAAGACCGACTTCGATCCCTGCAATCTCCACTACGGCAAGCTCGAGAAGGTCTACTGGTTCCTGTACATCGTGACCTCGAGCCTCGCCCTAGGCGTCACGGTCACCTACTGGAGCTTGGTACACGATCCCAAGATCCACCACGTCGACATAATCAACGTACTCGTGCACGTGGGCAACAGTCTCCTGATGCTCGTTGACTTTTGCGTAGCGGGAATACCGTTCGAGCTGCGCTGCTTCTGGTGGTGTCCGTTGCTCGTCAGCTTCTACGTCATCTTCACCCTGATCTATTACGCGGCAGGCGGTCTCGACAGGCGCGAACTGCCTCGTATCTACGACGTGCTGGACTGGGAGAAACCGGGCAGGACGCTGATAGTCTGCGTGGGCGGTCTGACCTTCCTCGTAATCACCCACTGCCTGCTATGCTTTTTGGCGAGATTCAGAAATCGGGCCTACGACAGGAGGCGGAGGCTCGCGATCGTTATAACCGGCAAGGATCTGGACAAGGAGGAGACGGCCAGACGGAAGAACGAGTCCTACGTCTGAGACATCGAGGATTCGCCCCTGTGCTGTTTCCGCCTCGACGGATCTCATTGCGGCGGCTCTTGATATTACACATGAGCGTCTCCTGGTTGTAGACGATCGAGAAACGGGATTTGCGACCGCGGTGTTGCTTGTCGAATGCGAGTCGAACTGTTTGTCTGTATAGTGTATACGAGTGCGTGGAACTGATGTTGTATCGAAGGCGGTGTGGAAAGGCGATTGTACGTCTCAGTGATGAGTTACGTTTATAACGTATACTACGTTTTGCTTCATTTTTCATCGAACAAAATCGTCGCCCGAAAAGCTTCATATACGTTATTTGTATGAAATCGCGAATCAAAGGTCTTGCATTTACGACTGGTATACGAGAGGGGTACACATCTCTTGTAATTATTATACTGTATTTATCGAGAATTTCATGCGGAACGATTTTGCTGTTAAAATGAAGTAAAGTGTGCTTAGATGCGTAAATTAGTCCTTGGACAATCGTTAGGATTGCTCCAATAATTACACCCTGTATAAGTTGTAAAACGGAAGGAAATGTGTGTCGGAATCGCGAGGTGACCGATTCAAACGTGATGCGATGTTTGCGGAAAAAAATTTCTTCGTCGCCTGTACTATGGAAGCTTTTTTTTTCTACGATTAAGTATGACAATTATCGTTTTCAAAACGATTGTTCAGACCGTTCAGAATCAAACTAGAATAAGTGCAGATACGTTTTAATTCTTTTTTTTTTCTTTCTTTGTGTAAAATAACTCAAAATTATTGGTTTAGAAGTTCGCGTCGTTCAAGTGCAATAGATATACATTTGTTCAATTTTTAGAGAACGAGAAAGATGGTAGAAAATCGAAAAAATATCGACTGTGAATATTTTGCATCATCGATGGCGATGCAAACTTCAAGCTTGTGTAACAAATTCCGTCTTATGTGTTCAATTTTATAAAATATTTTAAATTACGATTATTTCAAATCATACGAAGTAACTGAATTCAAAATGACTTAATTGTTAAGTGTAATAAAAGTAAGCGTTTGGCGACTGGTTAAAATGAATACAGATACCGACTAGTAGATTTCTACTTATCGCATCGAGTAACAGTGGACCATGTTGGAAACAGTTGCCTCACGTAATTTTTTCCCGACAATAATTACGTGTTCACTTGAATCAAGTCTTCAAAATTTAATGCCTATTTTTCGAAAATTCTTTTTGAAATAAGAAAGTAAATTCAACATAACTAACTTTTTTTTCCCAATTTGCTTGGTTCAGCAATAGAAATTCCGAAACAGATGTTCAAATTAGTGTATCGCTGATCACGAAAAAAAAAAATTGAAATTATATAGATTTACGAAAAACGTTAGCACTTTCAGGGCGGCATATTACCAGTGATTGATAAGTTTCTAATGTTTTTTTGCAAAATACATTGTAGATTACTAATTAGTAGATAAACATTACATTATTAATTTTAAAATTGTTGTATCTTTTATCGAAACGGATTTGTTCGGCACTATATTTTTATATTCATGGATTAAGTGAGCTGGTAAAATTAGTTAAGTATGGTTGCCACCCCGAAAGTCTTATTTCTTATACTATATCTTTTCTTAAGTTTTGCGTAAGTTACGTAAATGTGTTTATCTTCCTTCAAATATTTTTATTTGGAATAATGCGTTACCGATTAATTCTTTTTAATAAGAACATGAAAAACAAGTCAGAAGTTAGAAACATTTTTTAGAATTTTTCTATTACAACTATTACTGTAAACAATCTGCAACAGAGTTAAAGAAAATGTACTTTTGCAGTATTATGGAAAGAGTACAGAAGTATACAGATAATAGATTAGATAATCTTTTTCTTTACCTCTGCCGCAAAAATCTAGGATAATTCAATTAAGTACTGTATGAATGATGTATGACTAAACATTTTTTGTTCAAACAAAAAAACTATTTCATAAATTTATTTCTTTTTGTTTCATAGTAAATAAAAATTGATGTAAAGATGTACTATATAACGACATATTTGATTAAAATTTTACAATAGCTATTATTTATAAATTGCGAAATTAGTAACTTGATATAGATTCTGTGCATCAATTTTTATTTTCAATTCTGGCGTAATATTCAATATTTCATTGGAAGTTCTGAAAAAATGATGTTTATTTTATAATTAAGTATATATGTACATTCCTTGTGTGTATACAATTCCAAAGATTGTTTAGAAATTAAGCAAAGATTTTTTATATAACATGAAATAACACGGTTGAGAAATAAGAAACCGTCAGTTTGAAAAATATCAACGTTTTTATTAATAAAATAACGATTTAAACCAATAGCAGACTGAATTACATAATGTAATGGTAGACTGAGTCTACTTCATCACAGACTTCAGCTTAAGGTATACAGTAAAATTATATGGCGGTTCGAGTCACTCTGTCAAAAGGATTTGGAAGGGTTTTCTTCAACTCGGTGTTCAAGCGTTTAATATTCTATCCTAACAGTATTAATTAACATTTTTGAACTTTTTTTTAGTCTTCCAGATTGCACTGGGACTGGATTTTAAACCTAAACGATTTAATAAAACAAAAATCAACAATTTGATGCACTAAAACTAATTTTGTAAATTATTGCTACTTTAAAAAATTCTTATGAAAATTGCTATTTGTATTTAACAATTAACTGATTGTCAAATGTGTATCGAAATATTAGAAGCAATATTAACTTTATAGCTGCACTCATCTACAACTTCAATATTCGCAAAAAGCACACAAGATCAAGTAAATGTAAAAAAACTTATAATCTATCAAGTACAACTAATAGTTTTAAGTAAACAAAATTAACTGTAAATACGAGGATCAAAATATGCAAATTAAACTTTGCAATACATCAATTCTTCTTTTATCAGTAAGTACAAATCAAACCATTTTTTTAAGCTATTCTGTAAAGTTGTTAATAGTATTTGTCGATTCTGCATTGAAAAATATTCTTGTATTAAAAATGGTCTTAACATATTGATAAAAGAAGAAACTGACAAGGAGTTCTTTTTATCAAATACGTTTCTATACTAGTTTCAATAGAAACAGAAGGTCGGTAAGGTAGGAAACCCGTCGATATTTTACATTCCTTAAAAAAATCTATTATCATGATTAATTGTGCATCCCTTCAATATACTGACGATGGAAAAATTTTGTAAAATAACGAAAAAATCACTTTTTGCATTTCACTCATTGAGTCTGTGAATCAACCTTGAATAGAATATTTCACTGAAAATTGTTTGTAGTTTAAACATAAAACCAAAAATTTTATCTTCTGCGTTTTACAAGATGATTCATAACACTTTACCTAATGTTATCATATGTATAAATTCCAATGAAAAGTAAGTATGAGATAGAATTAATATGCAGAAAGCTTTCCTGATAGTTTAATTAAGGAGTTGGTTACACACCACTTACAAAATACAGTTTAATATTTTGTAAAATACTCAACTAATTTTTAGTCCATAGATGACAGAAATAGACGAGTTTTTAACAGGGGAACTGGAATAATATTTAATCGATTAATTTTACATTAAGATTAAAAAATCTATTTTAAGTAGTCTATATTAGTTATATATATATGGTAAAATATCTGGGCCCCTATAGGGTAAGTGGCCGAGTAGCGTGACATGTACTAGTACCTGAATGAACCCTTAACGAATTTTTATATACTTATGTTGAAATAAATGTCTTAGCAACTTGACTACAAAGTAGAGATACAATTACTGAGTTTATTTGTTCAACTAGTTTATCTTTAAGGCATATCAGTCGGTAGTAAAACTTATTTATAGATTTATATCAAAATATTTATTATTGATCTATCGGACCATAGATAGGTAGATAGATAGATATTACAAGGCTAAGGACGTCATAAAGTTTAAAAAGGAGAGGAGCTTCCTTAAAAGCAATACAGTACTCATTATCTGTTTAACTACTGGGTAGTATAGGATACCTTATAGTGGCCACGCGACAGTCTAACGATTAAAAGATTAATATGAAAGATTTCATATTTTTGTAATGTAAAAATAAAAGAATAATATTTTCAAAGATGAAAAAGAAAATAGTTTTTAGAGATTTTAAATTGCGTATATCAAAGATTCAATCTGAAGCTAAATAATGTAGCTTTAATTTGTGAGAATAGATACTTGTAAGAGTAATGACAAATTCATAGTTAATTGTGTTAAAAAAGATTAGAGCGCAAAAGTGCTGAAAATTCGAAATGAATGTCGCCGGTCTTAAAACTATTTTTAATTATTCTAATGATTCGTCTTAACATATACCCCATTTCCTCCAAGTAATTCGATCATATTTATAAATTCAACCTTGTATGATTGATTAGATAAAACTAAAATAACAAATTTTCGTTTCTCAATGAAATAATCTATCCAACGATGACTATCCGGGGAACTACGTACTAATCCAAGTCTCGCATACTGATCTCACTCTCCGTGCGGTCAGTATCGAGCAGCATTATTTGGTACCCTGGCACTTCGATGTCTTCTTGACAGTACATGGATGGCAAATCTTCAGACAGCAATAGGCCGTCGCTGAAGTTTGCGGTTGTTAAAACTACGTCGCTCGCACCAACGCCGCTAGAGTCGGCAATTCCTCTGGTTGGCTTCATTTTCAATACTTGTCTGAAAGTCAATGCAGTCCTTGCTGAGCCTTGATTGCCTGCAACCGATTCGTCGATTGCGTCTAGTCGCATTGAGTTAAGCTGAATGTCCGACGCGTCAGATTCAGTTTTCAGTATCACACTGTCTTGGATCGTCGATGTTAGATCTTGATCGTCGAGATAATTATTGATAGATTCTATTGGCGCTATGATTATTTGATCGCTCGTTTTGTTTGGGGAACATCGAGTCGTATCGTATACAAGATCCCTTTGTGGAAACAGACTAGGACAGGCTACGTGCTTTACATCGCTGTGTTCAATCTCAACAGGGGGCGGGACGTGTTCTTTCTGCAAATGCATCTTTAATCTAGCTTTCGTTCGATAAGATTTTGTGCAATACTCGGCTGGACAGACATACGAATTTTTCGCGGTCTTATCTTCAGTAGGAGAACAGATTGCATTTGGTGTAAATACAGCTAACTTGTTATTTTCTTCGACAGACACATGATCCTTCTCATAACTGCTTACCTCCTCAGTTTCTTGACAATCGACAGCTAACGATTTCATCTTTAATCTATTGGATGGTATTCTAACAGGTTGTACTCTGGAACAATAAACTTCCTTCTTTTTATTGACGGTTTTCTTTTCGACAGTCTTCTTTCTCGGTTGGCGATGCGCTTTGCTAACGAACTCCTTGTTCGAGTGCTTCTTTATGTGCACGTAAAGGCTGCTCTTGGCTGTGAATGAAGATCCGCACAGGTGACATTGAAAACATCGCTCCTCGGTGTGAGTCAGTAGGTGTTCCTTGAGGTGCTCCGATCGCATGAAGGCCTTGTTGCAGTCTCCTATGTCACATACGAATTTCCGATCGTTCGTGTGTTTCTTCTGGTGCCTCTTGAGTTTGCTGGAGGTCGAGAATGCCCACTTGCAGCCCTTGAAAGTGCAGGCGTAAGGCTTGCAGCCAGTGTGCGAGCGCATGTGAGCTTTCAATCTGCATGGCTGATCGAAAGTCTTACCGCACCCTGGCCACGAGCAGGTGAGGTCCAACTCCGAGTAACTGTGACATCGCTGATGAGACATTAAGGCATTGCTGCCGTAATAACGCTTACCGCACCCCTCAAAGTTGCAGACGTAAGGAGCGAGACTCTCGTCGTGCGTTTTCATGTGGATCTCGAGAGCTCGTTTCGTCTGGAATTTGGCTGTGCACTCGGGTACTTGGCAAACTATTCTATTTGGTCTCGTATGCAACTTCTCGTGGCTCGCAAGATTGTAGACCGTCGTGAATCGGCGCTTACAGCCTGGCATCGAGCATATGTAATCTTTCTTCTTTAAATGGGTTTCCTTATGACGCTTGAGCTTGAAATCCGAATAAAATGCCCATGAGCAGCCATCGTAGTCGCACTGAAAGAAATGTTAAATTTATCATTATGGAAGATTGTGAATCTTATTATTATTTTGAGTCATTTGACAGAAACTAATTTTAAAAAATCATAAAAACTTTTAACAATTATTTCTTTTTTTATAATTATTATATTGTGATATTCTACTTGTTTATAGTATATAATTTACTATTATTGTTAAATTGTAAATGTTTACCTTAAAAGGTCTAATACCAAAATGTGTCAATAAGTGAGCTTTCAGACTGCATAATTTTGCGAATTGTCGACCACATTCGTCTTGATGACATTGCCATACTCTCATATGATCTCCTGCAATAACATGCTGCAACATATTGTCTGTTATACCTACTTCTTCTAATGCTTTCGAGATGGCCAGTTCTTGTTGATTATAATATGAAAATGGTCTAACTCCTATATTTTCCTCTTGCTCGCTTTCCGAGGTATTGGAATTAATTGACTTTTTTCTCGTCTTCTTGTTACATCTCAAAGATCTATCTTTTGAAGGTTCATAACTTTTGTTTGTATTAATAACTATTTGGGTATGCGTAATATTTGATGGTTTATCCAATGAAACGGCCACTACTGACATTACATTATCCTTATTTACACAGTGAGTACCCTCTTCAGTCAAAAATTTTCTTTTTCGCTTGATTATACTAGGTTGAAATTTTGGTTTCGCACTAGTGGAACCTGTATTGATTGAATTTATATTTCTACTTTTTACATGAGAATGTTTGGGTTTTGTCTGAAGTGGTTGTAAAGTTGAACGTTCCGATTCTGGTGCATCATTATTTTGGGTCCCTTTAGATACACGATAATTTTGATGTCCAATACTTAACTTGTTATGAGATATATTTTCGATCAAAGTAAAACGATTATCTTGATTTTCACAATTTTCAAAATGAAATGTATTATTAAATTGTTGATTTTCATTTTGAATTTGTACATCATCAACAATTTTGCCATTATCACTAATTCTATTAATAGTTTCTTGCAGCCTTATATTCAAATCTCTAGTATTAATATTATTATATGGGGGTTGAACATTCGTTGATGGTAGAATTTCATTAGCTAAGATCAAGTCATCTGCGTAGCACGCTAATTGATCTAATCCGTCCAATGGAAATTCAGGTAATATGAACACATCATCTTTGTCACTTATAGACAAAAATTTTTCATTTGGCGATTCATTAAAAATAGTATCATAGCTAGTATTTAATTTTTTAGTTATTAAATCGATATCAGCGGCTAAAGGATCTTTATCAAAAAATGCTTCTGGCAGTTGATCACTGAAGTATTTTTCCATGCTCGTCTGTGGATTATTTTTCATGCTTATTCCGGTATTTGGAACAGAATCGTTAGAGTTCTTTAACCATTTTTCAATATCTTCTACAGTATTCGTACTGTGATGATTAATTTCTTGCTGTAAAACCTGTGTAGAAATTGATTTATTAACACTTGTTTTTAACCAGTATATTTTTAGTATATGCATATAAATTCACATTTATACGTTAGCAGAATAAAATATATTAACTATATAATGTTTTACAAATAACAAATAATTAATTAAAATAATGGACTTGAAAAAATAATAATAAATACAATTTAATATTTTTTGCTATATTATTAAACAATTTTTTTTAAATTAATAATTTTTCTTACATTACAAGAGTTTTGCAAATTCGCGAATTCAGCTACATTTATTATCGCGTCCATATTCGAAAATCTCTCAACAAAAAACAAAACTGACAAGTGTTACGTAAACAAAGGAACTGCGTTCTATATTTGACAAGGCAAAAAATAAACAAAAGCACGAGGGTAGCAAACCTATTTCTACCGGCTTCGCATGTGCAAAAAGAGTAAGAAGTATTGCGCGAGTGCAGTATGTACTCACCTTCTCGTCTCGGTGTCTGGACGTTACTCGCTGGACGACCGCATCATCGCGGACCTCGTGGTTGCCTTTATCGAGCATCTCATCGTTCGTTCTGACAGCAGCGAGCACATTTTCCGTTGATAATGAGGCCTGGCAGTTGCGACGCAATGAGACCGAATTACGCTCGCGACGAAATATTCGTGAGAATCGGGTACCGTAGTTTAACGTCGCCACCCTCTGCGACATTTCACTACGCTTTTTCTTCCAGCTTTTGTCGAGCAAAAATCCTTGGCTTTTTGTGTAAATTTGCAATTTAGAAATGTCGCGTAAAGTTGCGCGCGCGCGTGGGACAAAGTGTCACGGCGGCGCGCGTGTTGTGCTCCTCGGTTTGGCAGATCGCTACCAGTGACATATACATATATATATATAAGATCAACATAACCTCAAAAGCGTACATTATTAAATTATTTTATCCGGCGCAGGCGGCAGTTTCAAGTTTCGTCATAATAAGTTTGCGATAATGTAGCACAGATGGCGCATACGTACGAATTTGTATTCTGATTAGACCAACATAAGGTAATTCATTTTATACAGTATACATCACAGTATTTTCACTGATGGTATATTCTTCTACAACTTTTATAAAATTAATAAACGTACAGTTATTATTTTCTACATGTATATTGTATACAACCCAAACTTTAAAAATAAAGTTCAGTTAGATTAGGAAATCACAAAAGGTGATTGCTATGTTTCATGTGATATCATCCTTGACTTAAAGGGTAAGACGAAGGGCAACATCTCGCTTGGCTACAGCATGTAGGCATTTTCTTCTCGCAATTTCGTAACTTAATTATCTCCTGATCAAACATGAGTTTTTTTAATTTTTCATTCTTCGACATCTTTTGTAAATCAGCCTTTTCAGCCATTTTCTTCTTTATTAATAAATCTCTACGCTTCAAGATTTCATGAAAGGCGCAGTGCTCCTCAGTCAGTTGAAAACTTGACTGTTCCTCGAATGCCGAGTGAACGCAACTGGTGCTGCCTTGTCGTGGTGGTGGAACAACGTCTTCCTCCCGGATCCCGTGCTTGCACGTAAATAATTTCTTTTTCGGATTATGTGGTCGCATCTCCATGAATGGCGTTTTGAAGGGCTCCATACTTACTGGACATCTTCAAAGGTTTATGAAAGCAAAATGTTATTTATAAAATGTACGTTTAATTGATTTTTTTTATAAGTTCTAGCGCGCACGTAGAAAATAAAAGATTTATTTTAAACAGGTTAACATTATAAAAGAGCAATAATTTAATCGAAATGTGTAGAATTATAAATTAACGAAATATTTAAAATAGTTATAATATAACTGATATAAGGATACAAAAATAGTGAGATTCTTATATAGGTATATAGAAAAATATAAACAGAAATTACGGGTTTGGTTCACAATGCTTAAGAGGATCATCAGTTGGAATTGAAATGCAGGCGCAATAGCAATCGACCAAGGCCACGCAATCCGACACGCGCTTGCAAAGTACGGCGCTTGGGGTTTTGTATGGCGGGGGTGGTACAGGCTGCGGTCCACCTGGCAAGCGAGTATCAAACTTTTTTTCAGGCTCGCTGTATATTAATACGTCGCCCTTTGTCTTTTGGTACCGTGGATCTTCCAAACGAGGATCATCGAGGCTGCAATGCGTTACAAATAGCTTATTTTTTTTTAGTTTTTATTGCATTACGAAATGTATTCGTGACAATTCTAACGTAATAATCAAAGTTTCATTATAATGAAAACGATTTTGTGAAATATAAGTATGTATGGGTCTAATCTTATTTTTAATAAGTTACAGCTCCTGATTTTACGTAAATAGAATACTATACATTATGAGATACTAGTAAATTCCTACATTTTCGTACTTGCACAATTGTTTGTTTTTCCAGGCCCGACGACAACTCCTCGGAGCCGGTAATGATGCAGCAGTAAATTCCACACCAAACATGTACTCTTTAAAAGTCAGTTCTCTTGGGCATAGTTTCGTAGACGGCGGGCATGTATTGGATGGGCTATTAGTCGGTTTCTCTTTCACGAGCTTAGGGTATTTCTTGAAACTGAACCAGGATTTTTTAAATTTTATCGGTTTACCTATACGAGTTTAAAGTGGTTCTGATTATGTTGATTTTTCTAATTATGAAGAAGTACAGTATTGAAAATCTCAATATTTTAACTTTTCTTCAATGTTTAAGGTCCTGGTTGAAAATGACCATATGGAATCAGTATGGAATATAGGGTAAAAAAGCCGCATCCCTTATCTTTCTAATCTGATTTCATTATTTATACTAAGCTACTTTATATTTGAATACCTACCTTATACCTAAACATTTATGAAAATTTCACACTTTGCCAATATATATGTATTGAAAGGTATTTACATATATTCCATACGAATTACCAAAGAAGTTATTATATTCAATGGTGAGTATTATTAATAATTAAAAAAAGAAATGGATTTACCATAACCCTCATCTAAACATCTTGAATGTTTTCCTGGTTCAGTAATATGAGCGGGACATTCCGGTACCCGCGGTCTGCAGGAACTTTTGCAGAGAACGTGTTTGTCATTTGCTTTCCCGTATGTTTGCACTACAGGTTTTTCTTTGTTGCGAGACCACGACCAGAAGAATTTTTTCTCAGAGAGAAGGGTACTTTCAATAAACGCAGCTAAATTTTTCTGCAAAATGGAATAAATTTGTGTTATAAGGTAGAATTCGTTAATTTTGACATGTTTCAATAATGTGTAGTGGAAAATTTAGAACAGCGTGTATGCATGGATTCTCCTAAAAAATATAACCTAGAATGTTAGTATTTCAAATTTCATTTGAATAATGTTTATTCAATCAGATTTATGTGTTATATTTTTACATTGATTGCTGAATTAATAGATACGCACGTTCGATAGTTCTTTAATTGCAATTTGAAGACGTGGTCGCGCAATAAGTGCCATAATTAGATTGAAAATTATACTCCGTATACAATTTGATTTACGCCATAATTTACTTGATCTTTCATTGTTTTTATATATAACGTTTTAAATCTGGAGCACATGAGTGTATATGTATACGGGACCATTATTATAATATTATTATACGTATACAATATTATTATTAATATTTAATTAGATTAATATAAATAATCAAATTAAGAATCTTATACAATTTCTTTTCTTATGTCTTTTCTATTGTTTCGAAAAGTTATTTTGAAATAATAAAATCGGTTTGTACCGACAGAAATACCAACTGACAACCTTTTCTTTGAATTAAATTAAAACGTGTAGTATACCTACATCTTATTCATTTAGGTATATGCATATCAAAAATTCTATGTGTAAGTATGACGTACATTATTTTTGACTCTGTATTAATTCTTGATCAAAATAAACATTTTTTTTTGTTTGAAACGGTTTAGTAAATAAAACAGGCTCCTGAAAAAATCAATTCGTACAAGTCGTTGCAATTCTTCGAAACCAAACGAGGCTCGCGCTTCTGACTTTTCAAATTCGCAAACGCCTCCTAACAGCACACGTACACACCTGCAGGAATATATACATACGCATATATATATCCAAGCGACTGCAGGCTTGTATGCAAAGCGCGGATCAATGGCCGGCTCGTTTGCGCAAACTGTGCAAGCTTTCCTCGCTCTCTCTCTCTCTCTCTCTCTCCTATACACACACACACACATCCAATTCGCACCCCGGAATATATCCATCTATATATATATATATATATCATTCACATCTGCATGCATACATGTGGGAGTCTCGGCATGCGGAATTATACAGGGCGCCGTTGGCCCGTGAGAGGGAAGCGGAAACTGCGCAGCTCGAGCAATTGATTCGATGTGTATAAGCCGACGTCGACGACGGCGGCTGCGGTTCTGGCGACGACGACGACGACGACGACAACGACGACGGCACTTCCCCGCGAAGGCTCTATAAACATCAGTCCACACCCACACGTGCGCGTCTATACGTATATATGTATGCCGGCGCAGTTTCACACCCACCCGCCCTATTCGCTCTCTAAAGCGAGGATCGTCATAATCGCCTATCTCTCTCACTCGTCTAATCATCGGATTTCCCTTTGGCTTAGCTGCACATGACGCGGGGCGCGCGCAGGTCGATTCGGTGAGCCTTGTGAACGAGAGACGCCTCGCTTTGGATGGTCTATAAGCTAATGAGATCTGTCGATGGGCTTTTGAACGGGTCGAGAGCGAGAGAGAGAGAGAGAGAGAGTTGAGCATTCGATTGGAAAAAGGAATTATGCATGGCTCGATTGCTTGTGACGAGGTGACATTTTATTAGGATTTCCTCTCGGTTATATGCTTAACTGCGGTTTTCTTTGATTTACTTCTTTTTCGCAAAGTTTTTCTATCGCTTTTACATGAGAAATTGGTTTTGGACGCTGTTTTCTCTATACGAGATCTTTTTCAGGCAACATGACGCTCTTTTGATTTTATTATAGTTCAGAAATGTTAAAATAATAGGCTCGCAGAAATTCTCTAGCAAAAAGTAAAATGGTCTTTTGTAATCCAATCACACACTACTATAAAAGTGGAAAAATTATTATGAAAAATTATGATAAAAAGTTCTATACACCTGTTAAAAATTTACTAAACAATGTGTACTGCTCACTTTTGTTCCTAAATCGTTTCTACTTTTGTCAGTCTGTTATTGGCTTATAAAAAACCATTGTAATTTTTACTAGGAAATTCTTGTTCTCTGTGTACATTTTCAACAAATGATGTAATATAAAGGATGAAGTTCCGTTGATTATATAATAAAATAAAATAAAATAAAATAAAATTGAACGTGAAAATTATGAGGTACAATTTTTTGTTTCAGATCATTGAATCGTTAAAAAATAAATGATGATTTTAATTTGCAGTTAATAAATAGTTAGTAAAAGCAAAACGATCTCTATTGTAACTTTACACGCTTTGCATCTTTTACATCTATACATAAGTGGTATAAGGTTGGGTAACCATTGAGTGTGCCAATTAGAGGAGAGAGAGAGAGAAAGTGCATAGCGATAAAGGGAAACGACACAAATGATGGTAGCCAGTTTTATTAACGTAACGAGAAGTTGAGAAGGTGAATTTCGCATGAGTATAAGGAGGGTGCGAAACTGCCAAACTACGCCACTGCAAAAAGAGGAGAGTTTCATCCCTCCCACTTCTCTCTCTCCTTTTCTCCTTCTCTCTCTTTCTCTCTCTCTCTCTTTCTCTCTCTCTCTCTCTCTCTGTCTCTCTCACACTCATCCTGCTCCGAGCGCGAGTCGCGGTGAGGAAGGGTGTTTACTCAAGACACGACAATTCATTACGTAATTGAATTGAATGAGGCCTCCGCAATCCCCGCTGCTATATACCCACCCCCTTTTTCCTTCTTTCTTCTTCCTTCATTTATCTCTATCTTCCTTCATTCCTCTCTTTATCTACTTCTTTACTATATTTTTCTCCTTTACATTGTTCTCTTTTTTCCTTCCGTTTGTTTTTTTTTCTATGTCTACTGTGTATATTTATTCGTTTATTGAAGAATGAACAATGCAAAAGCTTTGGACCAAACTGGAATGTTATAATAATGTAAAGTTTGAAATGCATACGAAGTATTTCGAAAGAGATGGACCTTTATATTAAATAGTGTACTACGAACTTATTTCATCAAAGTCTCTTTAGAAATATAATTCATTATTTTCGTGATTAATATTCAGATTCAAATTTTAATCTAAATAATCGATTGGGTAATTTCAAAATTACCCAATTACACACACACACATATATATATATACATAGTGGAGAAAGTTTAGGATTAAGAATAGTATCTTTTATAATAAATTACAGTGTAAATATATATTTAAATGAGTTCTTATTCATTTGCGAGTCATTCAAGTCAAATTACAAAAATACTTAAAATTATAAAAATAAATAATAAATATATATTCACTTCTTATTAGAAACGCACTTACATCAATAAAAACTATACATTAGCAAATTATTTTACTAACTCGAAATTATCTATACAAATTAAATTAGTGTCATTTACACGTTTACAACATCTATAATTTCATTGTCAGTTTCACAATTTGATATGAATAGAATTTGCCCTCGTGCAATTCTGCGTTGTTTCTGATACACTTTGTAATCACAATTCACATTAACACTACTAACAGACTCATACGATTCTGCGTCGAAATTATTGAGGAGAACATCGTTGCTGCTACTTTTGATAAACTGCCCTTTTTCGTTCCTCGGTCGTTTTCTACTTACATTCACCAATGAGAAATTGTTGATTTTTTTTATGAACTGTCCACAGTCATTTCTTTGTTGTTTTATACTTAATTTCTCCAATGAGAAATTGTTGATGTTTTTTATGAATTGTCCGCGTTCATTTCTTTGTCGTTTCTGGCATAGTTTTCCAGTAGTATTAATAAGACCACGTGACTCTTGATTACTGCTGTGACTTTTATTTTCTTCTAATGCGTATAGCACCCGCTTGATTTTACGCGGTAAGTTATTGTTCAAATATTGTGTTTCTTCTTCCACGACATCGTTACTCGGCCTTATTTCGAATTCTTCAGTTTTATCACGTATACTTTCATTTTTCTCTTCTCTCTCGTTATAATTTTCGGCCGTTAAATCGATGAAGGAGAGGTTCAAGTAATTAATAGCAGTCATTTTTTCTTACAGGATTTTTTCTCGTATTCTTCAATTAAATAGTGATTTAATTGGAAGTGTCCTTTACTAGTCGTAAGTTGTTGAGTTCTTGTTTGATATTTCTTTTCAACGAGATGCGGAAAACTTGACAACACGAAGTGTCTTGATCAGCTGTGTCAGTACTACGACAATGTTTCACCATTCACTTGCACTTTTCAGTATTTAGTCTAGGAGATTCGTCCTCGAAGTATTACAGCCTAACCGTGAGGTCCTTACGATGAGAAATGAAGAAAATTTGTAGCTGTCGGATATTTATATGCATGTTGTCGCGACCTGATTTTTCAATCTACCTGTATGGAGCGAAACCTTTACCTAGTGATAAATCGGATGGAAAAGAAAATTATGCCAAAAAGCTTCCGATCGTGCTATGTTTATCATAACCCTAGCAAAAAATTAGTACTACTAGGTTGTCTGTTATATTGTCTCATGTTTTTAGTGATGGTACCGAAAATCCTATTGCATAAGTATCTAAAATAATTCTGCAAAACGAATTAAATAGAGCGCCTAGTAAGATTGAGAAGGAAGCGGGAGCAATTATCTTCGGATTAAAAAAATTTGACAAGGCGATCAAATGTAATGCGCTTAGAGGAATCGCTTCTAAAGATGGAGAAAATGTTATGGTTGCCGATTATAATAATAATATGAAATTAAAAGAGTGGAGAAAGCTAAAATATAGTAAAGAAATTATCGTCTGTGACATTTAATTTTGAGATTGAAGGTAATATAATTCGAAAAAAACATGTGAAACGATTAAATGATTAAAATTAAGCAATCGTTGCCCGAGTGAACTAATATATTAGGTAAAACACAATCCAAAGATACAAGTGTAAGACGATTGTAAGATCAAGTGGTGCGACTGCTGCAAGCTGTAACTCAATCTATCTTTAGCCTTTGGTATTATTAGGGTAGACCGGGGTAATGGGGGTCAGTGGGTATTTGTGGTCACCCGAATTTTAAAGAAAATACAAATTTGTATGCCTCAAAACCAGTTTTATACCAAATCAAAAGTAAAATACTACTTATA
>UELU01139968.1:6649-24577 GCA_900490025.1 Megastigmus dorsalis | reverse complement strand
CTCTCTCTCTTTCTCTCTCTCTCTCTCTCTCTCTCTCTCTCTCTCTCTCTCTCTCTCTCTCTCTCTCTATCTCTCTCTCTATCTCTCTTTCTCTTTCTCTTTCTCTTTGACTCTCTCTTTTTTCTTTCCTTGAACTTTGCCTGAGAATGTTTTGTGAAAATCAACGACTTTCCATTTAATTTTCCTATTTTTGCCCGCGTATAATTATGTATGTATTCTGATAAAATTCTGTCCATAATTCAATTATATAAAAATTTATTTAATTATATCTGTAGAATTTTTTCAAATATTTACAATATTTGAGTATGATACAATGCAATTTGTTTAAAATTTATTATATTCGCGAAAATAAAATTAGTATATAAAAATTGTGTCGGGCTTGCGAATAAAAAGATGCATTTTTTTAATAATTTTCCAAAAGCTGTTCTTGTACAGACTTTTTATTCTAGAAATAGGTAAATCAAATTACTCAATAATAGTTTTCTATAGTTATGTAAATATAAAAATTACTAATAGTAGTAGTAGTAATAGCCTTGTTTTTAAAGTTGGTTTTAAATAAAATGTATAATAGGGTAGAACGGGGTAGAACGAGGAACAGGGTAGGATAATGGTGGTCACTTAAGATTTGACCGCTATATCTTTTTATTTATAGCAGGTTTATTTGATTCCAAAGGATTATTTTATTACTTTATAGCGTCTACCAGTAATATGTACAAGAAAAATGTAGCTGAGAATACGCTATATTTTATTTGAGGCTGGAATAAAAAAAAAATTGAAAATGACTCGAATCACCCTCAGTGATGAATAATCACTTCTAGTACGTTTCTCAAGTTTTATATAGTTGGTGATTAATATTATTTATACGTAAAATTTGTGATACTATAGTTATAAGTTTTTGAAATAAGATTTAAATACGATATAGAAGTTACAAATGACTTCTAACCTCTTTTGTTAGACTGTCATGAATAACACGGTGATCAGAATTGTATTTTACGAATAGAATAGAATTTGCAACTAAACAAAACCTTGTAACTACTCAATAAATTGCAAATTGTAAAACTTAATATAAGTAAGATTTTACTTTTATTTTGACATATAACTGGTATTCAGGCACGCAAGTTATTATTTGCTTTAAAATACAGGTGATTCTCTCGAATTCTTCAAATTTGCCATATTTTTACACTGATTCAAATATATACACATTTATCCTTAAATAAGTTTAGTAAGTATTTTTATATATTGCCATTATATTTTTTCATATATTGCCAAGTCCCACATAAACTAAAAATAATTTATTTCTTTAAAAATTCATTTTAGTAAAAATAGTCATGAGGAAGTAAGAATTACAATAATATAAAAAAAAAACAGTTAAAAATAGTAAACAGACTAGAAACCGCTACCAATTTATAATATATCTTCTACAAACTTATTTATTTGTTTCGATATTATATAAGGTGAATGTCCCAATTTCTACTCACGTCCCTATTTCTACTCATTTAGTCTTTTTTATGTTATTAAAAATATCAAACGTATTTCTAAATCATTCAAATATTTGCAGACATATTTAATCAATTAAAAAGAACTAATTATAAGATTATGAAGTAAATACAACACCTATTACAAAAGCAAGACTATGTGAGTAGAAATAGGGCTTAAGTGAGTAGAAATTGGGACATTCACCTTATATGTAATATATTTTTTTTATAAATAAATTGCATGATAAAACATATTAAAATAACTCGAGAATTATTTAAGAAATTTTAATAAATTATTTTCAAATTTTGCAGTTATTATTTAAATTTTAAATATATTTATAGATTTTATATTAGTCTCCTACATTCAAAACTAATAAAAAAATTTATTTTTTGTAATTAATATACACAAATTGTTTGTGAATTACATTAATATTTAAAAATTTATTTTACAATTTCCATATTACAAATATTTAGGTGATCATTTCAACTTTCTTTTTTTTTTAAGTAAAATTGCGTTTGTAATAATATGTAGTAATAGTAATAGTGTTTATATATTCTTAATCATGATAGTGCTTTTTATATTTTAATCTCTTCAAGTATATGAAAAAATAAAGATCCTTAATCAACTTGCACATACTTGATGCGTATTCATATCATTTGCATCAGAACGATAACTAATATCCGCAATCAACAATGTAATTACAATAATACGATGGGAGAAAGGTACCACTTTAATTGTCAAAAAACATTTCTGATGCATTTAATAATTTCTTCTATGCAAAAATAAAAATGGTTTTAATTTTTTAACAGAAACGTGGCTTTCAAGAATCTGTTCAATTAAAAAACATCTAATTTAGTAAAGTCCTATTTATCAGACTACTAGGCTTTTCAATCACTAAAAATTGACATTGTCATGTTGTAATATCAATTTCAAGGCTAGTAACTAACCGCTCTTTAACTATATCTCTATAACTTCATCAGCATACCTAACATCTTCATTAAAGTTTGCAATTTTTTGCTAACTTACAAAAATACTTAAAATACAAATTAACAATGTTATATAATTATAATTTGCATGCGCGAATTTAGCTAATATAATTAAAAATTAATGAATTGTAATTTTCAATACCTTGTACCATCATCTAAATCAATTTTTACGAAAAATAAGTTACAACATTGTTTTTTCGTATTTTAAAGATCTTTCGATTTCACTAGTTCTAAATCTAATTTTATTGAATTTTAATCGAGATATAACCGCTTAAAGACCAGCCATTGTTGCAAAATGCCAAGCTTTGCAGCCATGTAAAAACATCTATATCCATAAAAAAAATTTTATAACTCTAAGAAGTTAGAATTTTAGCGCTAACGAAACTCATATTAACGCTATTATAAAATAGCTAAAAATTGTAGGTTGCAAATCTATGAACCCGCATGATGACTTAAAACTCGACTTAACGGGGTGTCAAGTTTTACATTACCATTCAAACTGTTTTACCGATCGGATATGAATAATTAGTAATAACTAAATAAATAGGTAAAATTATGCAAATCCCAAATACAGGTGCACTTCGTCTATTAATTATCTATCTTCTAGCAAAATTTCAGGTAAATATATCAACGACACCTTCAAAAATTTCTGCACCGAAGAGTGCATTTTTTGGTGCAGAAATTTTTAAGGGTGTACTTGAAATATTTAAAGGTAGTGCACCTGTATTTGGAATATTCATAATTTTAAGTATTTATTTAGCTATATCGAATTATTGAATATCCGGTTGGTAAGGCAGAAACGGTTTTATCGGTCGGATATGGATAGTTAATAATAACTAAACAAATATTTAAAATTTTTCAAATCCCAAATACAGGTGCACTACCTCTAAGAATTATCTATCATCTGGCAAAGTTTGAAGTAAATATTTCAAGTATACCCTTAAAAATTTCTGCACCGAAAAAGCGCACTCATTTCGATGCAAATACTTATTTTTTCGATGCAGAAATTTTTGAAGGTGTCGTTGAAATATTCATTTGAAATTTTGCTAGAAGATAGATAATTAATAGACGAAGTGCACCTGTATTTGGGATTTGCATAATTTTACCTATTTATTTAGTTATTACTAATTATTCATATCCGATCGGTAAAACAGTTTGAGTGGTAACTGCAGGACTTTGACACCCCCTTAAACTATATAGCTGAAAGTGTTCCAAGCGTCAAACAAAGTATTAGATAGAACAATATGGAAATGGAAAATATGTTATTCTAACCACATTGTTTTCGATAGTTTGATGTCTCATCTTTCGAATGCCATTTCCGAAATTGGTTTAAAGATCGATTTAATAAAGTTTTTTTAAGAATTTCAAACGCTTCTTAAGGGGATGCCGGAGTCGCTTGTTTTACCGCTATTAGGTTTTTCAAACTTTTCTCTTTAACAAATTAACCAATTCACTTGAAACTTTTAGAGATGATAGAATGACGATAATTAGAACGCGCTCAGCCCAGAAATTTCCGAAAACTAAAATAATATAGAAGCTAGAGAAGAAAATACCAAATTTTTACTGATTTCAATTCAATCCAAGAGATGGCATGATTCTGATTTTGCAATTCTATTTCAAATTAAAAATATTATATTTACGCAATTTATTGGTAATTTCAGGGCTGAGCGCGCTTCAATTATGATCATTCTATCATCTCCTAAAATTTCAAGTCAATTGGTTAATTTGTTAAAGAGAAAAGTTTGAAAAACCTTGTGGGTATTTCGATGTAGTAAGGGCGGGAAATTAAAATTTTTAGTGACTCCGACGTCCCCTTAAACACAAGAACTGATCGATTAACTACCTAGGTAGTTTAATATTATCTAATATTTCAACTTCAATAACTCGGTTTGAAAAAATCGTACGCAATCAAATAAAAAAATGAATTAAATCTTAAAAGGTAAGCTATTTAGTGAATGTAGTTAGATTAACAGAAAAAATTTGCATGTATTGCGACTCTTGAATTAGTAGTTTATAATACCATCTCCAATATTTGATATTATAATATCTAAGTTTCTATCGCATGAAATAGAAAAATTCCAAAAGGGTTTTATAGGGAAATGGTTGAGGACATGCTTTTACAAAATTATAATAATCTAGCAAATCTTTTTCAAATTTGAAATATCAAGTTTAAACGAAATTTCATAAAGCACTGTATTGTTTTTAAAAAATTAATTGTAACTTTCTTTAATCAATCTCTAGACCAATTCGAACGACGGCATTTGAAAAATCAGACTCTAAACTATCAGAAACACTGTTCACATTAATTTTTTATGCCAATAATACAAGGCATAATACGGTGTTGAAAGATGAGGAAAAATAGTCTAAAATCAAACTTAATAACACATAGAATTAATGAGTAAAATATTGCAGAGTAATTTTAGCTTTGATTTAATTAAAAAAAATCACGTGCTTAAACCAAATATTTGCACATTTTGAACATGTCTCAATAATCAGGATTGCAAGCCGAAAAAAGTGTACATATATACGGGACACTTGATTTTTTGTTACATAAATACGAACATTCAATAATTAGATGTATGTATGAGACACCATTATAAATAATAGATTTCCGTTAGAAGCCAACGTATATTTTTTCATTTAGACATTCATTAGTCTTATTATATGGAACTTGTGTCTCATAATATGGTCGATTGAAAATTACATTGAATTTTCGAAATTCGCGTATGTGTCTTATAATTGCAAAACATTTTTAATTTGTATTTTTTGCATTGGACAAGTTTTTTTCTTAAAACTAGAAGAAGACACAAAGAGAATCCCGTAAATTACTTTAAAATCTGTTGATTTGACGATTTCATGCATTTTTCAAACAATTTCTAAAGAAGGTTTATTTTCAATCCTTAAAAAAAATACCAGGTGACCACCATCTACACCTAGATGGTTGAAAGTTGGTAAGAAGTCGTTTTTTGGCATGCACCAGAGAAAAAATTGTCGATAAAAATCTCGGATCCCCCCGCGTACGGGATATGCGAAAATTCCTGGAATAACCCATATATACATCTAGCCAGCTAAACATGAATAGCTCCCTTCTCTCTTATTCTCTCTCTCATTCTCTCTCTCTCCCTCTCTCTCTCTCTCTCTCTCTGCATCTCTTTCATAGTACAGAAAAAGGGCTGAAGTAAAATCGAAAGTGTAATGGAAAGAACGACGAAGGGTTGCGGACGCTCACGTGCCGGGTGAAAGTGAAAAAGGTAGGGAAGGGTGTCGCAAAGAATCGGAGGTGGAGGATGAGGAGGATGAGGCGGAGGAGTAAAAAGTCGATGTGGAAATAGGACGAGGAAAATCCAGGAGAGACGAGCGCGCCCCGCGATGATACCAGAGTTAAGTTGCTAGGCAAATGAAATTTTGCCGCGGATCGCCCAGAAACTGATTATAGGCTGTTACTTTTTATACTAATGTCCGGGCAAAAATATCTTTAGAAAACTTTTACATGGGTATTCAGATTTCTTGAATGCGTTTATTGTAGATTTGATGAAACATTTATTTACAGAAGTACTTAACTCTTTTTAATAATGTAATTAGCAATCTGCGACAGTCCAGCATCTGTTCAAAATGTGTTCTTCTATAAACATACATTCTAAGATCGACTTTTTTTAAAATACTACTTATGTTCTCTCGACAATATGAATTGGTCATGACTTAAAGCATCAGACTTAAAGCATAATTTAATATTAAATATAATTAATTATTAAATTATTTCTGTTTTTGAATTCTCTGGGTAGTCCAAGAAGACTTAATAAGCTATTAACTAAGAAGATTAATGTATTTTAAAATAAATTTTTGAAAACGAGCCTTTATTCAAAGATTATTATTTTATGCAATTATCAAATCTATTTAATTTAATTCACTCATACATCAGAAATGAATTACTTATTTATAAGCAATGTTACAAAATCAGTAAAAGCATTCTGCAAGAAAGATAGAAATCTGTCACTTGGTGACTGAAACTAAAACACTGACATACACATAGTCACACATACTTGCTAAGTATAAGACACTAAGAAAAAAAAAACAAAAAAAAAGGTGAAGAATAAAAAAGGAAATGAAAGAAGAGGAAGAGAAAGAAAGACATCAGTGGTTCTCACTGTCATTCGTAATTCTCTCGGATACACGAAAGCTCCACGAAATTTTGGAAAATTTTTCTTTCACGCGAGGACGTAAAATTCACGATTCAAAAGAATTTCTCCAGGGAGAAATTTTTTAGGACGTTACTCATCAGGTGAAGTAGCTTGACCTAACCTAACGTGTGACATGTAAAAATTGTTGCGAGTTACGAAGCTTCCAGCATTTGTCTTCGAAAGTAAATAATCACTATCGATGTGCACTTCGCTTAATGTAATTTAATTTTTATTATTCTTCAAAACGCGAAAATTTGTTTCATCCTTGTATATAGAAAAAACTTTTAATTTTAAAAGCTTTGTAAAATATTTCAATTTTATACGTTAAAAGTAGTGGTAACCTAGTAGTAGAATATATCAATAAAATGTATTACAATTTGTCTTTATTACTTATAAATGAACAATTTATCATAAAAAATTAAATACAGTAAATTCTATTTGTTGTATAGTAAATTTTGCTTCCTTTTAGAGGAAGTATTGAGATGGTGAAAAGTTTGCGTGTATGCGCGCGTGTGTGTGTACCAACATATCTTTGATGAATTTCTTTTGACTTATGATAAAAAATAAATTATTATAATTTGCTATTTACTTTTTTGACAGGTTCTCTTAATATTTATTTGGTTAAATGTTGTGTTTTGATATATATCCTATTACTTCGAAAATAATTATTGAAATTTATTGAAATTGAATGAATTTTTTTCATAATTGTGGTTAATATGGACATTCTATCGTACATCGCTAATTACTTAGTTAAATTTTTAATTGATTATAATAATTATTGTATGAGAAAAAAATATATTTATGAAAAAAATCGTGTTTCTAGAGCTTCAGATAGTAGGCATAAAAAGATTTAACTTTCATGAAAATTCATACCTTTTTAGTATTTTTAAACATCTCGCGATTGTTAGTTTTTTTAACTAAATAAATAATAACGACAGAAATTATTTGTCTTTGTACTATTTCATTTTTCTTTAATTTTATTGCCGATATTTTCTTGTTGTCTTAGAAAAGTCATTTAATCAAATTTAATCAGATTTAATAACTGCTATTTCATTATTTTTTCAAATTTTAAAAATATCGTTTTTTTAATATTTTAAACTTTTATTCTTCTTTCTTGATAAATGAGGCTTATAAAAATTTACAATATACGCTTATGAATTTTTAATTACCTATAATTTGTAATACTATTCATTAAAATTGTAAAGATGTAATGTTTACAAGTTAGGTTATTGGTTAATTTATTTATGAATTTTATTGTAGTTATATATTGGTAATTATATAAATTATATTAATTTGAGGACGCTATGTGCCAAAAACACGGAAACAGTTTCTTTTGGTTTTGTGTTAACATATTTAAAAAATTTGTTTGTTATAAATTTTATATAGTTATTTTAACTTTTTCATGTTAAATTTGAAGAAAACTCAAGGTAATCATCAGAATTAGTCAACTACTTAACAAAAGAATATCTAAAATATAACATCTCAGATCGATTAGATAAAAAGTAAATCCAGAATAACTGGAACGGTTTTATGCGCAGGAGACCGAAAGAGAAGGAAGAAAAAACGGCCGTTCAGGTAATGTGAAATAAATCATCTTATGTAAGAGCAGAATATCGCTCGAAGCGCAGTGGGAATTTTATGCCCACGGAACCTTGGAAAAAATAAAAAATCATTGTTTCACAGTTATTGAGCCGCGATGCTGCGGGAGATTCGTTTGGCTGGTTCGTGCGATAATTGCCAGCGCTTGGCTACAACTTTTGATGAAAAGTTCAATCAAGTGCTAATTAATTAGGACTGTGCATAAATATAGAAGATTGTTTTTTTTTTTGTTGTATTTAATAAAATTTCAAGAAATGAGCAAGATATATTTTAATGGTTCAAAGATTCAAAGTTTGTATTGATGTATTCAGAAGTATTGTAATGTTATGCAATGTAAGGATAGATAATTAGTATCATTTGACTGTATATTTTTTTAATTTCTTTATTCAGAAAAAAAATAAATATTGCTTAATTAGTTGTACATAAACTTACAATATAAAATGAACTGAAAAAATCCAAAGGTCAAAGATGTGAACAGTTTATAACGGCAAAACGTTCCCACATGAATCTGAAGATAATATTCTAGAATCAATCGACATAAAAAGTTAACTAAACACGTTGAAATAAAGCAAGTTAATATCGAATTATATAATTCTAAAGTATTTATAAAGCACTGATTATTTACAGCTGAACGCTAATTATATTGACAAGTTAAATAAATATGGAATTCAGTATCAAAAATAAAATAATTAGGTCTAATAAGAAAAGACGATCGCTACCACTAGCTCTTTCTTTGGGTAAATATTTTCTTTCAAAACAATACTTGTTGAATTTTAGTGGGCAATAATCAAAATTTTTTTATTTTTGAAAGTCAAATTCTGAACTAAATTCTTCATCTTAAAATCTAATACTGAAATTCATAACTAACAATAAATGTATTTACTTACACCTCAACATATAGGTCACCAGATATGATTTTGATTTTGAATCAGTGAGATTAGATTTTGCAGATTCAAATTGTATCATACAAGTCAAATAAAAAGCTTCTACACAATCAACAAATATCATTCGCCTCATGTCAGAAATATATATGTGTTTGTATACGTTATTTGGTATACTCTTCATATTGATGATCATGAATGAGTACGACTTCTTCCTGATTTACACAATCTACATTGGTATCTAACGTACGGCGGAGTTATGACTAAATACGCTATGTTTGATTACGTGTTACAATAAAAGCCAATTGCTTATGAGATGTTAACCCGATAGATCTTGGACCCCAATATCTATCTATCCCTAAACCAGAATAAAAGATTGCTACAAGCAAAGTATAACCATTGATATTTTCATCGTTCTAATCAATTACCAGAAAGACATATAAACGGAACCTCTGTCCGAGACCAGCGTTTCACTTCGGCTTTGTCCACTTCACTTCCGAGTGACTTGCAAGTAAGTAATAGTTATTCCGCGGATCGTAGCTTTCTCCACAGGCGTCAGGGCCAAGTCTTCCCGCAATACCAGCCGTCACCGCATAAATCCGCGCAGCTACGGCGTCCGTAGCGGCGACAGCTTCGATCTCCCCCCTCTCAAACGCATCGATCCCAACTCTATAAGCGCAATCTGAGCACGCACGGAAAAGCGCAGCGCTTAATACAAGCAAGGACAAAGCTAGACTAAACAAGCGCTCCGCACATTCGCCTACATTGCGTGCGTGATACACTGCAAAATGCACGCGAGTATGAGATGATTTTTGTTGCACCGACTCGCTCGGAGAGGTAAGCGATTTGAGAAACTTGCTGACAGCGGATGGGAGAGGGAGGAAAATGGCCGATCCGAGGCTTCTCTTCTTTCCGAGTTGTCGAGGGTCAAGGCTCGGCGCAATTAATGATTCCTCGGGCGAGATTACGCGAGCGTTAGAGCTATGTACTGCTCTTCCCTTTACTTCATCTGTGTAATGCTTTTTCGCGACTTGACGGCGAGACAATTTTATCATTTCAGTTTTAATTTTGTGGCGATGATGATTGATGAGAATCTTATAGGTAGGGATTCGATTTACAACTGCTCAGGACCGAAAATTTAGTTGTCCAGAAATTCTGAAAACTGTCCAGAAAACTGAAGTTTCTAGCCTTGAATGCAGGCCGAGTTAGACGATATTAGTTTGAAATACCTTTGATTCATAATTTATCCATTTAAGACTGAATATTCGGTCTAATGAATGACTGCAATATGAAACTTTCAAGTAACGTGAAGAAAATTTTTATAATTTAACACTTGACTGACAAACGCTGCTAAGACTAAACACTAGCTGCACATATTATACCAGTACAAACATTTGTAGTTGTTAACAGTAACATTTGAACTTGGCCAGCATAACGCTCGATATTATAAAGAATTGTGTTAGTTATCGGACCCCTTAGGACTAACTTTGATAAAGAGTTGCACGGTGTTGCATAATACTTTACTCCTATGAATTGAAATGAATAAGGGATTGTTTTTATTTTTAAAATTATAAATGTGTATCGAAGAATCCATTTGAATGAAGCGGATATGATCGATAAGTAGGCTACATTTTTGCCGAGATATTTCTCTTTTAGGAGCACTCATAAAGATTAAATATATCTATGTGTAAGTAAAAATTATAATGCAAACTTTAAACGTGAAGCGCGAGGGTAAAAAAATTGAATGTACCTAAAGTTTTTGAAAAATATAACAGTATCATTGAGTGCAACCGCGGGCGATAACTGTACGATATCCAAATTTATTATCAGATCACAGTCTTTTTTAATTTAAAAATACTGAGAAACTAAGCAAACGTATAATAATCTCCTTGGATATAAACTAGGATATGAGTAAATTTCCGTTTAAAATATTTTCAGTATTAATTTTACAGAACTGCATGTTAATAGAAAGAGTATTTTATGTTAAACCGACTCGAAACCCATTACATCTCCAAAATAGTACATTCGAAAATCAATATTAGACGGATTCGAGCCTCTAAAAATCGGTAGTGAAGCATCATTATACAGAGCGGCAAAATGTAGTTGACGAATTCCCACGGCCATTCTATAGCATGAAGAAAAACACGAACTTGTCGAGCGCGGCGCGTGGGTGAGCCCGTTCCAACTTTTCGCAGCGTGGTCGTCGCAGTCAGTGTTGCGGCGGCGGCGGCGATAATGGCGCGCTCGTTTTGACCTTGAAGCATCTCTTTTTTCCTTCCACCGCTTCTATAACCGTTTGCGCGAGCTGCGCCTAGACTCGCTTATAGTAGTGTCATCGATATTTTTCCGCCTTTTGAGCGCGCTAACAAAACGCCAATTGCCGAAGCAGCAGCATTAGCCTAGCCTGAAGATCCCTTTACATAACCTCACTCTTTGAGCATGCACCTCACGTCGTCTACACATGCATATACGCACACATAAACAACGTGCAATATTAACGATTTGCTGCGTATATCCGAGGTCTCCATTCGCCATCTCTTGCAGAGCTGAATTATTTGATTATTCCAACGAGTGCATTAGCATTTCTATGATTTATACAAACTTAGAGCTCGCTGCCGCCTTAGGTTCTCCGTAGTGCGAGAGACACGGAAGATCGCGGTAGGGAGGGGGGAGGGGGGAAAGAGCATACCGCGAAGAAAGAAGAGAAGAGGGAGGGAATGATGAATTACATAGCATCGTGTGATTCTAACCTCGAGGCTGTCTTTAAGGCGGATTCACAATCAGCGGTAATCATATATCCCTCTCTCTATGTGCCTGGCCACGAGAAACTCTTTCTTCCTCGAACCATATTTTTTTCTTTTTACTTGGCTTGTAATTTCGACTTCCTACGCATTGGCCAATCTAACCTCAAAATCGACGATAACCCTTGGGAGAAGTTGCTGCTATATATAGCTATATAGCACGAATGAAGTCAATCCACCAATTCGATCAGACCAAAATTATGTACTTGAAGTTTATCAAGGGAATGTTCTATCCACAGCTTAATTGATTGTAATGACAAAAACATAATCAATTTTATCGACAACATTAGTAACGCAATAATCTATAGTGCACTTGCAGGCTTCAGACAAAAAATTAAATGTTCCATGGCATCAACGAATAAATAAAAACCTTCGGTATGCATTTAAATGAAAGTTTAGCACATTTTCTACACTGATTAGGTGTGAAACAGGTTTTCAAATAATAAAATACATTTTGATATTAAAAGCATTAACGACAAGCCGGAGGAGCTTAGTTGCCGACGATTACAGTTTCATACTTATTTCTTTCAATTTTTAATATTTAATTCTTTATAGTTCACAGAATTGGACTCAACTTGCAAAATATTAAAATATTGAATATTCAGCGAAAAAAGTATAAGCCCGTAAACGTCGCCACTATGCTCCTCCGCTTCCCCTTAAGAATTAAAAATAAAAGCATTAGTTATTATATTGTCGTCTGCTTACGATAAAAACCTCAATATTCATTTACTATGCCTCAGTTTCTGTTCTGTGCCCATTGTTAAAACTTATGTCCAGTAAATGACACAAGCACACTAACTTCTACGCCTACTCTAAACACTTTATTATTGAAGGTACAAAGTAAAATCGATGTACTGGTACATAAAACTTTAATATTTACTGTAGAACAGGGCAATATGGATCACTAAGTAATTCCGGTCACAAAAAAAAAACATTCTATTGAGGTAATTTAAAAAATCAGTCGAAGCTTAAGTGATCGATATTACTCCTCTCTCCCCTAATCAAATTGGTTATCTATTCACCTTGTTAACTACCACATGCTTCTCTTTGCGAAAGAATATTTTTGTTTAAGATTTTAGTTCCATTTTCTCCGCTTCAATATATTTTATGGCACCATTTGTTCTTTATCAAGTCGAATACATTTCAAAATTAAAACCTTATATGTGAAGCTGGGCGAGTTCGGCTGCAATTATTGCCAATAAAAAATGAATCCACAAGCTATGCAAAGCATGCGAATGTTATTTTAACAGCATTGAGATTATTGCGAGCGACTGAAAAAATGGGTAAGAAACAGAGCGATAAAAGTTAAAGAACGAATGTCTAGTCACACATATGCCTTAACCCTTGCGAGCTTCGTTGATAATGAAGCATGAGAAAGATAGATTGACCAAACAGGTTGTTATTAAAGAAACGAAATAATCATTACGATAATCTTCAAAACTTTTTGAGGACAAGCGCTCTACAGCTGTCGGGCTGTAAAAAGAAAACACAAGTTTAAAACCTCAAAATATACCGCGAGTTTAAAAGAAGTATTCGAACAGCTCAGATGATGCATCTAATCTATTCTCCTCTGTCTAGTCTACTCCTCGTCCGTGCCTTTAGCACAGGATCAGAAATGAAAAATCGTTTCTCCCTGTAACCTCCATACTCCTAAAAGCCTCGAACTAACGTTAAATTATAATTAGACGTAACTATACGGCGTATAAGTATCTCCCAGTTAGAATTTCGTAATCGATCTTTAATTGCAAGGCTTAGCTGTGCAACAAGAAATACAAAAAATAACCTTAGCACGAGAAAAAGGATTCAGTTGAAATATATTGCTCCGCTACGATGATGAGATTGTGAAAAACAATATTTAGCAAAAAAAGCAGATACTAATTTGAATTGACCGATCCATATGTGAACTCTATTATACAACATTTGTTGTAGAACTATTACTAATTATAAAAACGGTAGCAGAATTTTTCGTTTTGATCAGAAATTTTTTTTTCACAACAAAAAGAACACATACCATTTAGGAAGTTGCGATCGTATAACATTGAAAATCTACTGCGCTATTTCATTGCATTAGCTGAAATGAAAGTAAAATAGATTTGAAGATTTGAAAATCGGTAAAGCCGTTTTCGAGATACAGGGTTTATTGTACCTGTAACCATTTTTTTCTGAAAAAATCACATCCTAAACAAAACATACCCCTTTCAAAGATTTTTAATTATAATAAAAAATATTTTTAATTTATATGTATTTGAAACTTAAAATGTGTGGGACGGCACTATTTTCATAAAAGTAATCATTGAGTACATTATCAAAAATATTATCTGGAAGTAAACAGAAAATTTCTCGTTCTGCGGCCCAATAGATATCTGTTTAATTCAAGCTCAATCTGCTTAGCCTAAATAAACAGATTTTACCATTAACAGTACAATTTTGAATCGATAATTACGTATTCTAGAATATAAAGTCTGTCTGTTTGCCTAAAGTAGATTTTACTTTATTAAAGAAGAAATCTATTTTTTAGTATTGTCTTGTAAAGCCAGTATTTTCTACTTACTATTTTGGTAGGTAATTCTGTTTGGGAATTCCGTATTATATATAAAAAAAAGTATAATAAAGAATAAAGAAAGAACCGAATGAATGTAACAAGAATGCAATTAGATGCTTTTCGGGCGCTAGCGTCAAAACGAGTGGTTACTGACTTTACCTCTATATTTATCTTAGTCTTCCACACCTCCACTTCGCTCCCCTTCTCTCTGTTACTCTCCTGTCTTCCCTCTTTTTTCTAGTTAAAGTAGCCATTAAAGTGAAAAAGAGAGAAAGAGAGAAAAGAAGCGTGAACCGTTAGACAGAAATGAGGCGAAAAGACGCGATCGAGAAAGGTTTATGATCGTCTTCCTCTGATGTCCTGGTGGACAAGAGTAGATACTTAATATATAATGTACGCGCGCAAGAGGCTTGGGTCTCCGGTCTTATCGATGGCCAAAGATGATTATCCTATGCCAGTATTCTAATAGACAGCGAGGAGAAGCGTGCCGCTACGAAAACCGCACGTTTTAAAGGAAGATAGAAGCGAGCTGAGAGACCAGAGTGAGGTAAAAGGAAGTCGCTTGATATTGGACTTTGAGACGCAGATATTAGCTTTGATTTTCTAGTATCGAAGAAGAATGTGAAATTTTCAATAGAAAATCATATACACGCATCAAAACTTTTAAGCACTATTTATTAATTTTAATTAAGCTCTCTAATAATAAAGAACAGTTCACCTTAAATGTTTAAAAACAGTTCAAATTAAGTTGTCATAAGCAATAGCTATCAATTGATATCGATGTATTACACAACTAACGTTGTCGAATGTAGACAGTTTTAAAATTTTGAATGATTTTATCTTAGAACGAATAGATTAAAGCATAATGTTGAGGTTCTCTTGAAAATTACTTATCCGTACCCGAGAAGTCACAGTAAATCTCCAAAAAACTGTAACTCGTATCTTCATTTCACAATCAAGTACAGACAATAAAA
This sequence comes from Megastigmus dorsalis, assembly GCA_900490025.1. Taxonomy (NCBI): domain Eukaryota; kingdom Metazoa; phylum Arthropoda; class Insecta; order Hymenoptera; family Megastigmidae; genus Megastigmus; species Megastigmus dorsalis. The sequence continues at coordinate 9,140 of UELU01139968.1, read as the reverse complement.
CCAGTCCAAGAATACACAATATGCTCTCGATCTATCTATCGATCCATCCATCCATCCATCCACCCTCCCATCCATACATCCATCCATATATCTATCTATCTATCTACATATAATTTATCATCCTTATCGCTCTTAATCAACGAATACACAAAAACCATCCTACGTGCTAGGAAAATTAATGAGAACAGGACTACCTTTGTTCGTCATTTATATCCAATTGGCGAACACCGATATATGCGGGTACAACATTGATAAAGACTCTACTCTTCATCGACAAATAGATTTGGAGATGCGGTTCGCGTTCATTAACGTCGGTCCATTCAGTATCCCTCAATTATATAAGCTATTCATAACGCGGAATAAAGTGGGGAGGGGGAGGTGGGTTATAATTATACACCGCCCGCTAGATATGAGGGATCGCTAAATTCGATAGGTATCGTTGCGAAATCGAGTTTAGTGAGAAAGATTTTTCAAAACGGAACGGAGATAAAAGAAAAACCATAATAATACCACAATCGATACCTTACATTTCTATATTAATAAAATTCAGTTATAAGAGAGGAAGATGAAGGAACGTCACTTAAATAAAAAAAAAGTGAACTACATGAAGAAGGAAAAACGCGTAAGTATTCACTAGTCTACACGAGTTTTCGTATTTATCTATCTCGCCAGGTTTTTTCAATGTCCAGGAAAATATAAAATCGCTAATTCTGCGACGAGAGCATATGAATTGCACGACTTCCGTACAAATGAATTAGCATATGCGAGTGCATTCTTATTTCTTTTTTACAGAAGATGAAAATATGCATATATGGTGAAGATTAATGGATGTTATAACGAGTTCTTTTGAAGCTAGTAAAGATTGGTCAGTTTAGATTGGAATTCTGATAGTGCAGCTGGAAATGAGAAAGAACTGTTTTTGGGATTCTTATATTTATTAATGATCTACTTGTACGCCGAAAACCAACAAATCAAATTTGTGGTTCAAATGGTTGGTATTATTGACTAACTGAGCGATTAAATTTAAAGGAGGTTCACTTAACTTTAGGTTTTATTATTTTCGAGGAATATTTTAAAACATTTGTATACTTTTGAAATAGCACTATTTATACCCGATTGAAATTTCTGACAGGTTCTCTCACATCAGCGCTCTCTAAACTTTTGTCGTTGAATGTAGCAAGTGAACTTCTGAACCCCCTTAATGAGTACGTCCTCCGTATTCATTAGTTTTCGAAATTTGAATCGATGCTGAAACCGTAGATGTGATTCTTGTTGCTTGATAAAGTTGTTCATTTTCCTTCTCACTTATTAAAACGCAGAAATACTCAATTTCACATACTTACGCGGTGCAATTAAGCCTGACGTGAATCCAGAATCAAAAAGAGAAAGTCAAAATAGCGTGTTACGAAAATTGAATAAACCCAAGAATTTTATCCAAGATTTAATTACTATAACGAAAAACCATTAACTTCACAGCTTGTCTGTACTAAATGATCCTACTCATGTTACAATCTTTAAAGCCACGATTCAATTTTTCCCCATCTCAAATTTACGACACGAAAGCGAAAATTTACTCCAGCGATCGAATGAGATTTTGTGAGCTCATAATAAATTGTCGGATTGGACACTCCTTAAACAGGATGGAGTTCACCTCGTTTTACCGTCACAGCCGTTGCCACCTAAATTTTCAAATCAGTGCTTTTTATTTATAAGCTCCATCACTCGAGGGCCTCACCAATGTTAATACATCAAGATAAATTTTTGCAGATTCAAGTGCGCGTGATTCTGTCCCACATGGGAAATCATGTCTTGGGGTGTGCGATAACGGACTTATGTATACGTATATATGTGTGTGTGTGTGTGGGCAAAGGAGATTGGCGGTAGTAACCGGTTTGCGGGGGTATATAAGACTCGTTTTCCGCGAACTCGGGAAGGAGAGGAAGACGAGGAAGAAGACACTACGACGCATCATCGCTCAAGATAATGATCCAATGCTTTGACAATCTATCCGCTAGGTTGGCTTTGCGTAATTCAGCCGGTAACTCGATCGTGACGCGTGATGTAAGAATGTGTTAGAGAGAAAAAATACATTTGCGAGGATTTATTATTTTGCGTAATTAGTTTTATTAATGTATTTCGAAAAAAACTTGGGTGATAATGATGCGCGATAGATGGTTTTGTTTCTATGTTGCATAAAAAACTCAAGAGTGCTCATATATTATGCATTATAGGCTTTCTTTTTATTCAACTTTTATTGATCGATTTACACATTCGATAAAAATTATTGATGAAATTTTTTAACCATCCCGTTAGTTTATTAACCCTTCAGTGTAATAAAGAAGAGTTAAGGGGGTGTCAAAGACCTACAATTACCACTCAAACTGTTTTCCCGATCGGATATGAATAATTAGTAATAACTAAATAAATATGTAAAATTATGCAAATCCCAACTAGTGGTGCACTTCGTCTATGAATTATCTATCATCTGGCA
>UELU01139967.1:16956-51422 GCA_900490025.1 Megastigmus dorsalis | reverse complement strand
AACTTAACTAAATTCGTAACATTTTGAGCATTATTTCTTTTTAAATTTTGTATGTTTAGAGTTTCTAAAATATTGTAATAACAAAACTAACATTGTATGATGCTAGAAAATCTTTATAAAACTCATTTAATAAATATGTTTTCTTAGATGAAAGACCACTGAAAACTAAGATCTTGTATAACTTTTCAATAAATTGAAATAAGATGTTTCTATAAATTAATATAAGTAGTATTTTACTTTTGATTTGGTATAAAACTGGTTTTGAGGCATAAAAATTTGTATTTTCTTTAAAATTCGGGTGACCACAATTACCCACTGACCCCCATTACCCCGGTCTACCCTATATCTACGCGTTGGGTGTCTGCGATGTGCATATATATAAATAATAAAGAGTGTAATTTCGTTGGGATATTCCCTGGGTGCACTTTGCGCGAATCAACCTCGAGAATTGCAATATGTGAATTTATTGGCAAAGTATGTATGTGGTGTGGAGATGTAGCGCACTTCTGTAAAGCTTTTATTATCTTCATCACGATAAAATATCAGCAATAGTTAAATTCAGTGGCAGGCGTTCATTGATAATTAAGTATTTCTTATTCGTTCAGTTGCCGAAATCTTTTCCAATTTCAGCATCTCTTTTGTTACAAATCCACAAAGTAATTATATCGTTAATGCTACAGTAATATATATCCATATCGAATGCTACTGTGTAACAAAAGTCGGATCTATAAAGTTCGATGATCCTGAGGCCCTAATGGGGCGTACACGTATATATACCTGCGAAGAGGCGCCGAGAAGAGAGAGAGAGAGAGAGAGAGAGAGAGAGGAAGAGTTCGCGAGGCTATATCCTCCACGTCTCTCCTTTTCTCCGCTCAGCTTCAATATATATACTCTTATTCTTCTCTTTCTTTTTGCTCGCTTTTTCCTTCCAACGCCGCGCGCAGCTCACCGGCATTCGCGCGAGATGGCTCGCACCGAGTATAGACGCAGCTCGCGAGCATTTCTCTTATTTCTTCTTTTTTTTCTTCTTCTTTTTTCTTCTGCAACTCTGCCACCGAGTCATCGTTGCTGCAGCAACGGTCTCGTGGTATCCGTCACGCACGGCGGCATAGAGCTGCGATCCTGCTGGCAGCGCCTCATTATATGACGGAAAAATCGCCGAGCCGCTTCGTTTGGATTCTATGAATTTCTCGCTTCTTGGATTCCATTCTTTTTAATTTGCCGCTTTTTTGCCCTGTAATGAGCGAATGATGCTGCGAGAGTGAGAGCGAGAGAAAGAGAGGAGGGCAACTTGGTAGCGCGAGAGAAAGATTGCTAATGAGGATGTCGATTATTAACGAGACTCTTTCTTTTGTGCGTCAGTTCTCCTTTGGAAATGTCTTTGACCTATCGTGCGGATCTTTTCGAGAGGTTTCTATGGAAGAGCGGCAATGCCCTTGTTTAATTAAGCCCGTAGTGAGATGATGAAAGAAAGCATCTCAGAAATATTTTCGTTTGTAATTCTGGTTGGCTGGCGCTTAATTAAAAGTAAATAGATAATAGTTTCATTAAATTAAGTTTCGCAATGAAATTATTTTTAATTCTCGCCTGAAAAAGGAATCAAGTTGAAAAATTTGTTTCTCGTGTAAAAAACTATTATATAAATATAGTAATTTCCAGAAATGGACGGTTTTTCCCTGAGATTTCGCAAAGATTTTTCCCATATTTATATTGTACCTATATAGTAACAAATGTGATTTTGACAATTATGTTGGTTAGTTTCTAGTCCTATTATACCGTTTCACCACAGGCTCAATTTCTGTCCAGACTCTCCAGACTGCATTCGCGTGTATCTTTGGAGAATTCAATTTTTGGTTATTATATCGAAAAGCCCAATTTGGCCGCCATTCGAAAACAAAATATTCTTTCTACAATGGAATCCCGGAGTTAAACTGCCGGAGAATGAATAGCGTTTAAAATGCAAATTCGCGCGGTGTATCATTTTAGCCGTTGATTATCGCTCAAAGGCTTCATTTCTTTTTCTCGCATTTTGAAGAGACGAAAAGGTATGCGCCGCAAACAACTTCAAAACATTCAAATTAACTTTTCTTTTAAATCGCTCCCGTGGATGGAAGTTAAATATACACGGCGCGCGTCTGATTCGATCTTTCGTTGTGATTCTTTCGAAACACATTTAAAAAACCTATAGTCGTATTTCAAATTACAGTATTGCACATATATATATATATATATATAATAACAGGGCAATAAATAACAGTTAAGTGTATAATTATATACGCAAAAGAGAGAGAGAAAAAAAAAGCATCCGATTTGTTAATTGAATAAGAAAAAACTAATTCCATTAAATTATAATTATTCGCATAAAAAACTTGCGCGCACTGTGCAATTCGACGGATTGGATCTCGCGCTTTGTGCATGCATATTCTACGAGCGCGTGCGCGCGCATAAAAAGTTAATTTGTATACAAATTAAATTCGCGCGGACGGATTACCTCCTTTCGAGGCAACGATATATCTCGTGCTGCCCGCAACATCATTTATACACACGCACGCACACACCCATACACATTGTGTATCTAGAAAGCTGGAGCGAAGGCAAAGGGTGAGAAGAGAAATGATAATACAGCAGCCGAAAAGGAGGTCGAGTCGGCGCAACGCACTGTACAGTCGGAGCGTGTGAGAAAGGGAGAAAAGAGAGTGAAACACCAGAACGAGAGGGAGAGAGAGAGAGAGAGAGATAAAAATGAAAAAAAGATCGAGGATGGCTATCGCAACCTTTATTACGTCTTCTCCATAGACGTAATTGCTGTCCTTAACGTACCACCACATCCGGCCTAAGGACGCGAGAACTCCTCGGCTGCTTCAATTATAGACTCTGTCTCCCTCTCTATCTCGCTTCCCCGCGAGAGCCGAGCTTTTTAGGGTTTCGCCAGTGTCTGCGCACCGGCCACGCGTTGCTCGCCTTTCACCGTCTCTCCTCTATATAATACCTCGACGTTTTGCCTATACACCAGGTGAGATTCAGTGAGAGAGGGAGAGAGAGAGAGAGAGATGAAGGAAGGGAGAGAGAAACAAGACGTAGGCGTTACTGTCAATTATGAGTCCCGTCTATTCCCGGAAGGTTGAAAATTATAGACCGAGAGACCAGGGGCCTCGAACAGTTTCGTATAGCTCGTCCTCTCCCTTTTCTCTCTCTCTCTCTCTCTCTCTCTCTCTCTCTCTCTCATTCTCCCGCTCGCCAGCTCCTTCGTCATTTTTGCCCTCGAATCGCTTCTTTTTCGTGTGTAACAGTGCTGCGCTCGAATGTCTCTAGCTTTGTATTAATGCCCGCGCTGGCGCAGCCTGTGTTGCTATACAGTATATGTTGTGTGTTCCACGAAAGGCTTCAGCTGCCGTGGACTTTTAGTTATATGGGATATATGTGTGTCTGTGTGTGTGTGTGTTTGTATGCGAGAGCCGAAAAAGCATTAAAATCACACACTGCGCGAAAGGAGCTTCGGAGTTAATTGAGTTTGCTCGACTGTGAAATTCCATATTGCTTTCGTAATGGTCATTCCGATCTTTCTTTTTTTTTTTCTATGATGCCGTGTGTGGCTTTTTCTTTTTCTTTTTTTTTATTATCCTGCGCAACGCCGTTGGTCGCAGGACATTATGGATGTCGATTTTATGGTATTGCACGCGTAAAATGCGGAATAATTTCATGTCAAGTGTGATTTTCTAGACGAAGATTTATGTCAGTTTGTAGTTATTATGATTGGATACAAGAGGTATAAACGCTGGTATTTGATTTACATTATTTTTTTCGAACTATACCTTAATTATATTTTGCTTATTCAAGGAACCGTATAGCCCCAATTTTTCAAACTAGCGTTTTAGGGATGACCTATATAGTCTGCAAAGTGGAAAAAGTGTGCTGGAACTAAAAGCAGTTCCACGAATTTCTTTATACTGCTATATTTGAAATGTTAGCAAAAGATAAGAGGTTTACAACTTTCAGCATGGTCAATTACTAAAAATAAAATAGCCTGCGCAGACTATATAGCAATTTATTAATTGTACTATACGGGTACAGTGGAGTGCATGTGAACGCACGTCATTGTTGAATAAAAATTTGAATTGAATTTGATTGAATGTTGCAATTACACAAAATTAGTTTGATGAAAGTAATTTGTGATCGAGCAACCAATCAAGTTGGAATTCGCGGAACAAATTGTTTAATTTCACTAAGTAGGGGGTACATTGCAGCAAAGCCATTAATTAAAGCCCTTTGTCGGCGGACTAATTCTCATGGCGAACTTATCAAGCGCATTAAGGATATGAAACATCTGTTGCAACGTTGTCAACGATTGTTCAACATTCATAAAACTTTCCTCCGATTTCCTTTAAATTATAAATGCTATTTAAAAATAATCTCGAAGTGAGCGCGACTTCAAAGCCGCGTAAAGAAATGAGCCGAACAAACTCACTGCTCGGGGCCCAAGACATCAGCGACGAAAGCGCAAGGAATAAATCTTCCGCGCGCTTTAAGAGACAAAAACTCGGGACCCCAAAAGAGTTCAAGGGATCCTTTATGTTGGCCCCCGTCATCGTCGAGAACCCAAAGTAAAAAAGAAACAAAATAATAATGCCAGAAAAGAGTTGAGCGTTCGTTCAACCATCATCCACGAGTATTTTCGCGTGAAATCTCATATAACGTATATTAGCGATTGAAGATTTGAATTAGCGACAGCGAAGAGAGATTTTGCGACTCATCTGTATTACCCACTGTACTGTTATCGGGAAACACGTGTGATGGACCAACAAATTTAATGGTATATATACTTCGTTTAATTTTGATTTGAGCTGTCATCGATATGTGAGCTTTTTCACTGTATATTCACGACAATAATGATAATTCATAAAATTCCTAGTATAATTTATTCTTTAAATCTAAATTATGAATGATTCTTGAGCAATTCCATATAACACACCGATATATCAAATTCAAACAGAAAAATAAATCTCGATACATATACAAAGCTTCTTTATGATAAATGCATATCATCCAACACAATGGCCATCCCCATTTCTCAGCGATTCCTAATTGAAATCGTACGCTGGTCTCGCACAAATCATTAGCGTGTGCGCGCGAGGTGAATTCGAGGCTATTCAAACTTATATCGCTCTTTGTGATATTTGGGTTCGTCTCGCGTTCGAACGAACCGGGCGCTCGCACGAGAGTCGATTTGTCGCGTCTCGGTGAAATCTCCGCATAGCCTCTCGCTGATTTTTCATCCGGTGATCTTTCGCCGCTGCATTCGTGCTATGTATTATATATACACCGAGGCGATTCTGCGGACCCACCTTATTCTTTATTTTTTTCTTCTCTGCCTCTCGGGCATGAAAGAGAGAGGCGGGAGAGGATTTATAGTCGTTGGTTCGGTACACGTGTTTTAGATTGTAGATTTCCGGTTCGATTGTGGATGTGATGAGGCTTTTACGGTTAATGATAATCGGAAAAGAATTTATTTGCATACTCTTATAAAACGGGTTTCGTCATCTCTCTGCCGCCGCGCGTCTGTTTGTATATATTCCTCATCTATCGCGCGGGGAGGGAAAGATTTTAAATGGTTATTTAAGAGTTTTGAAGAATCTCGCGTGTGCCTAGCGTATAGTCGCGTGACTCATTTCGTCGAGTTATTCGTAAATTTTACGATCGCAGCCGCTTTCGCATTGAATGGACGTGAATCTCGTACATACCCATGTCAATTTCGGAGATAAGGCAATTTCATTGATAAAAAAAAAAATTGTATAATGCACGATGTATAAAAGCGCAATAAACGCAACTTCTTATCTACTAACACGATTTAATCTTCGATTAAATGCTGACTTTGAAACTTTCAAATTCACTCGCGGTGTATAATTTACGATAAAAACGTTGTCTCGCATATAAGGAAAATATTTATAAAAAGCTGTTTCCAATAGACTCTGTTCTCCAATAATCCCAGTGAAAAAGTAACTCATCAACAGTCCTTCGCATCGCATCGGGCAAAAAGAAAACGAAGAAAAAAGGAGCACAGTAAAGAAATTAAGCTATATCCCGTGCAGCTCGACATATATATACACAGCGCAAGGTGCTCTACAAAGTGTGAAAGGTGCATCAAGCTGTGTGTGTAGGTATATAGGTATATATACAGTGGGTTCCGTGGCAAGGTCTTCGACCCGAGATCGACTGCAGCACGCATGCGGCGAGAGGCAATTACATCGAGCGACCCGTCCTCCTCCTGTACACACACACACACAGAGATATACACGACGAACACACGCGGCGAGGAAAGATACCGCGCCGCGTGTCCGTTTCTCTCTCGTATACCGCGCGCGCGGTTGATTCAGCCCTCTGTGGCTTAAATATGTGCACTGCTCAGCATATATATATATGTAGGAATCGACGATCTGGCGGTCTGTGTAACGCAATCTCCGCCGATCTAGTGGAGGAGTTCGGAGTGACGGCGAGCCCGACTACCGTTGACGCCTGTTGATCAGAAGCTAAGAGGATTTTTCGTAATTAGGGAGGTTTTTCTCTCGGTCCGCGCGAACGTTTTGCGATGCGGGAGACTGATACAAAGAGAGAGAGAGAGAGAGAGAGAGAGAGAGAGAGAGCTGAGTGGATGGATGGAGCGAGATGATCCTTGACGTTTGAATTGTCGAACGTTTATCACAGTTTAATCAATAACGATTTTGAGAATTTAAATATGTGAGTGCAGTACTTGTAATTTGAATCAAGATCATTAATGTATATTGTGACGTTGTACATAAGTTTTAAATTTGTGAAAAGTACTTCGAGTACATCATAATTTTTTAATGCAAATTATAGTCCAAACCATTATGCGCAACATTGCTCTCAACACTATTTCGATGTATATAGTTTCGAAAGACTCGCAATACTGTATAAAAATTGTAAATAAAGAAAATGGAAACAAGGAAGGCAGCGCAGTAAGCGAACAGGAAGAAGGAGAGAAGAAGCGATGAAATAAAAGGAAAAGAAGAAGCCGAAGCGAAGGGCTCAGCTGCAGCAGCAGTAACAGCAGCAGCTCGGCCGACAAAGCGGGACGGTTTTCTTATAGCCATCGGTGCGAGCGAGCGAAAGAGAGAGAGAGAGAGATGTACGAAAGGAGAGAAGGAAGCTGAGAGCAAAGCTATTCAAGCGCAGCCTCCTCCAGACGCGCTAATATTCCCTGGCTGGCGCGTGCGCATATATGCATCGTCGGCTTTAGGGATATTGCATACAGGCGTCGCGTCGTTTCGCCGCCGCCTGCACCAGACGCACTTTTATTTTAGATTCGATCTTTCGGAGCGCAACCTCTCGATATCTGTCTCGTTATGGCGCGTGGGCCATGCGCGAGCTTTATCGGCTTACACCAAGGGGATATATATACGTTTATATAGAGGAGCGGAGCTGCACGCGTCGCGGGCATTTGTCTTTGGGGAGAGGGGAAGTGCGCCGTTGCAACGGGCTGAGTGGAAAAACGTGAGGCTTCTTCGAAAATTCGAGAGGAGAGAGAGAGAGCTGGTGGAGCGATTTTACGTAGTCGAAGTGTTTTCTAGTGGCCGGGCGGCACACGCTTTTCTATATGTATAAAGATGAGATTTTCGTGCGTTTATAATATACTCGTGATGAAGTGGAAAGTTTTTAGGTTTTTTTGGTTGGTCGGTTTAGTGAGTAAAGCTGCGGATCGCGACACTTTGTAGAGAGAGAGTGAATTAATGAAGTGTCAACCTGACGGGGCATCCCTGTGATCCAAAAATAAACGTATAGTTCGAGTATTTGGTTTTTCTCTTAAGCTGCACAGCGCGCGCGAGTCTGCGGACATGTAACGCCACCGGGAGCTTATTAGAATGATTGATTTGATCCGTGGATGGAGGATGCGGATTTTAATGAGCTTTTCAAAAATAGTTCTCATTCGTCCGGATTCCTTAAGATTTTGAATTATTTACACCCGGCTTATGTTATTATACAATTTTAGAAAACTCATCCTCTGCAGACACGGTATATATAGCGCAATAAACGCGAAGCAAACAAGTAAGCGTAATGTCCGAGATTAAAATCATTATGTTCGCACTATTCAGAATTACGGTATAAGCACCGAATGATCGACGCGCAATAAAATCAAAAAATCGTCGAGAGCGAAAAAAAAGTGAAACTCCCATAACAACAACAGCAGGTTCTATATAGGACGCCACTATACTCTTGCGCGCAGGTAGATTCTCGAGCAACAGCAGCAGCAGCAACGGTAACACCAACCGAGAGAGAGAGAGAGGGAAGAGAGTCAGAGGCGCCGTATCGAGAGAAAGATACGGATGGTCTTTGAGATCATGGGTCTGTAGAGCTCCGAGAGGAAAATATGAAAGAATGCCAAAAATACCGCTCGCCCAGCGGGATCTCCAGGTCGAGGCAGGGCAGGGCGTATATATATGTGTATTCAGGCTCGGCGCGTCCGTTCGGTTTTCATCGAGCGCGAGAACAATGGGCTTTTAATGAAGGGCCTCTCTCTCTCTCTCTCTCTCTCGGCGGACCGCGTGCATACAAGCCAGAGAGAGAGAGAGAAAGAGGCTTGCGCACATCGTCGAAATGTCCCGAGGGGCCCAGAACCCGATAGCTTCTCTTTCTCTTCTCCACACACACACAAAGATACTCAAATATACATATATATACACTGCACGCATCGAAAAACAGGCTCATCGCGTGAACGCGTTAGCTCTTTCTCTTGCTTTATGCAATCGCCCCCCCTGTACATGTATATAGCTGTACCCCACAAGAGTACACGCGGACACAGACTTTGTTCTGCTTCTTTTTCCGTCGCTTTGGCGAATTCCTCGCTCAATGGTAAACACACATACTATACATAATATATAAGTAATGAAATATATAAATAGGACGAGCGTGTGCGATCGAAATGAAAGTCTCGAGCTCCTATTTATTACTGAATAGCTCGCGAAACATCTTTTCCTATTATACACAATGATTTTGTGAAAGTATATAATCGAGATGTCGATCTCGGGCAAAAAGTCTATATATATAGAATCCCAGTATATATACCTATATATAGAGAGAGATGCACTTCCGAGAATGCGGCCAGGCTGTAGATTAAAAATTCGCCGCATTAACGGAAAGTGTGTATAAGAACGTCCGCTCGCGCGGAATCCGAGAATCGAGAGAGAAGCCGCGATATTAAACTAATTATCCGTATAGGTATACACACACGGCGGACTCGCGGCTATCTCGTACTCCCCCCGTTGGCGCAAAACATCCGCGCGTCTTTTTCCCCCGCGCGCACAGCCGCGTCCCTTTCCATCCGCGTTCGGCCGCCACGTTCCACCTTCAATCTCTCTCTCTCTCTCTCTCTTCCTCTAAACCTGCACCTTCTTCCTTTTCTCTTGCACGTGTATATATACACGTTCTCTCCGCGAGGCAGTCTTCCGCCTCGCGGCCTCTTGCACCAATGCGCAGAATGCGAATGTGTATACGGCGCCGTGTTTTCTCCGGTGCAGCCGCATCAGCTTCGCATAGCAGAGAGGCCATCGAGGAGTGTGTGTGTGTGTGTGTGCGTGTGTGCGTGTGTGTGGATATACGCGTTGCCGTTTATAGCAGCGGCGGCGGCGGCGGTGCAGCTCTCTGCAGCCTCCCAAGGAGGAAAACACGACGAGATGGAGATGGGGATATATAGCGCGAGAGAACTGCAAGTTTCTCTATGTGTGCGCCTGCGTGTGTGTGTGAGCTATGCGCGATGTGCGCACGTCGTGAAAGCGAAAATGCGCGAGAGTTCCAACCCGATAATTGTGTGTGTATATATATATATATAGTCGCCTGTAAAGATGGAATAATTATCTTATGCACTTACGGGGGGTGAGATGCGCTGTGAGAAAGTTCGAGATGTGGGTTGATGTTATACGCGCGGGGATGCGTCGGTTAATGGTTTCATTATGGCTGGATCGATAGCGATGGCTGCTCAGCTATACTTTGATCGGCCTGGGATTTCTTTAGCTTAGTGCCATTGCTTTTGGAGTACTTAAAACTGCTTCAATGGCTCACTCGTTATTTATAGATTTGTATAAATGTGCAAGTGCATAATGTGCGATATCGGAAATGTGCGCATTTGATGCGCACAAACTTAACGAAATAAGTCGTTTGACATCGACAAATTATAATGTACACACAAAACTTGCATGCACGCGCGGTAAAGGTTTATCCAACAACTTCATACAGTCAGACTTAAATGCAGAATTCAAATATAAGCACAAGACTCGACTTGTGAACTCATACAAAGATAAGGGAAAGACATTCAGCTGGCTTATACCTGCTCGCATGCGACACGAGGACGGGCGACATCCTCCGCGAAGAACAAATCCAATCTCCGAGAATATACAAGTTGCCAGGGACGGCAGAAACGAACGATTGATACGACCGCGTCCGCGTACGTGTCCGCATATATGCTCTATTGACTTTTCCCAGCTTTCGCGCGCTCGCATACACGTGCGGAGGACGGAAAGAGGAACCATAAAACCCATTGCGGCTTTTTCTTGCAGCTCGAGGGATTTAACTATATACACACACTAACGGCTAGTGTGTTTATATATATATACGTATATATGGAGGGGACGGATAGAATCCGTCGAACTTTCGTATGACGTTATGAGTCTTTAACGAAACACGATACTTTCTTCGATGCTCTTCTTGCTTACTCTCTGCTTTCTTCCGAGGGCGGAGAGTTTGCTCTTGTATACAAAGCATGCAGCACTGCACGAGAGCTTTGTTTTCTGTTTGCGGATCGGTATAGGGACCCGAGTGTATCTATATAGACAGTGTTTGCGGAGATGCGGAGAGAGGATGGGTTATTTGAGCTGATCGGTATTTTTTTTCCGGTATGTATACCGCAATGAGTCGGGATGAAGCTCGTGAAAAATGTCGCGAGGGATTATCGAGCGAGAGTCCGTGTGTGTGTGCGATGTGGGCAAATCGTGACAGGGTCCGTGCATTGGATTGCGATAGAAAGAAAATCGCTACTTGCATATATATGCGCAACTCGAAAAAGTGGAAAACCTGCACCTATGCATAATCAATGAGAAAAGAACAAAAAAATAAAATAAAAGAAACTACCACCCGAAGGCTTTTATCGGCTCCTATCTCGCACACTTAGCCCCTTGCGCCGCACGCACACACACACATCTATACGCGCTGGAGAGCAAAGAAATTCAGGTCCGCCAGCAGCATCTAGTCATTATCTTAGGACTATCTGCGCACCTCTACAAATTGCCATTGCCCATTAAGAGGCGCTGGACCCCACGGCCGATAACCCTAATAGCGCTCATACACGATAAAACTAAATAAAACTCGGCTCTCGCTATAGCGCCAAATCCACCGTCGATTATCTACCTCCGCACCTTCTCCTTCTCTTCTGGATCCGCTCGGCTTCTCGGAACAGGAGAAAAACAGAGAGAGAGAGAGAGAGAGAGAGGCGAAGGAGAAGAAGAAGGTCCAAAAAGAGAGAAGAGAGGAAAAAGGAAGAAAGAAGAAGGAGAAGGTTTAGTCCTCTCTCTCTCCTCTCTCTTGGCGTATCGCCGACGCCGATACTCTTATATGAGCTGCTGCTGCTGCTGCTGCTGCTGCCTCCTTTCGCGAGGCGCAAAAAATAAAGGAGCGCCTCGGACCGACAAAACGCGATATCCGTCGGCGCAGCGAGAGCTACCCGAACTGTCAATAAAGGATCGCCCATGGTGGCAAAGCCGAGCTCGCTCGGCAAAAAGTCATTGCGGTTTTTCGTTATTTTCTTCTTGCGATTTTCTTTTTCGGTTTTTTTTTCTATTTAGCTTTTTGAGTGTATATATGAATGAATGAATGAAGCGGGGAAAGGTTTTGTTCTGTCGGTGGTTGAACTGACGCTTTAGCACCGCGGATCGTCTTGGGTCAATTATTATCAATGTTATTTGTGGTGAATGTGTACTCGTGACTTACGTATTACGGATTCTATCGCATTATATAATGTACCCTATACTGTATAGCTTACCTGAAACAGAAAGAAAATAAAAATCATTAATATATGTTTGAAAGATATTGCATTATGTGTATATGTATAATACATTTATAGAGATCATTCGTACATCACAAAACAGGAATTAGATTTAAGATTGTAGTTAATTTCATTAATCTACAGATGGAATCAGTAACTCAAATTGTTTTGTGTATTCGCTACGAAATATTTCGTAATTTTGGGACATGATTACCAAAAGTAATTAATATGTTTATATAAAAATTTCATCGTGTACGTTCAAATATTGTAAAAGGAATTTTATCAAATCTGACATTATTTAAAGAAATGAACGTCTGGAGTATTGTGTATAATTAAGCAAAAATATAAGTCGCAGAGAGTCTAGTGGGTAAAACGCAGGAGCAGGGAGAGAGAGAGAGAGGGAAGAGAAGGAGGAAAGCGAGATAACGTCAAGTCCTACACGGAGAAGCGCTCTGTCGAATTTTTATGCCGACAGACTTCTAAGAAGCCTGTCCGAGAGAGTCAATGCGTACTTATGTGCGCGGATGTCGGCCGATTGTGTCTCTTCCCCACGTGCGTCTCTCTCTCTCTCTCTCCCTCTCTCTTTCGTATATAAATACAAGCACACGTGCATAACGAAAGGGAAATAGAGAGAGAGAGAGAAAAGGTACAATGCAAGCAAAGGGATCCATTGGCCTCGTACGCTGCAAAGTGTATGGAAAAAAAAAATGACAGACGTGGGTCAGTTGACGTTACGCGAACGACGAGACATCGAAGGACGACTGGGCGGTTCGGTTCGAAAATCTTTTTCGAACATATCGTATACACATATTCCTCGCTTCAGAATGTTATTCGATTCAATGCTTATACGATCTCACGAGAATCTCGCCATTATAATTCTGCGCACTTGCACGCGGAAGCGGTCTTATCGGCCTCTAATATAATCGATCGATCTTAACTTTATAAGGACGCCGCCAAAAAGCTAAATTACATACATATAAATATATAGATATATAGATATACATATACGCCGCGAACGAAAGGTTGCAGGCGTCTAAAAGGTTCCGTTATGCAACACGCTCCGCTCTCGAGGATTCATAATATATAAGTATGGAAAGAAGCGCGCAGGATTGGAAAGGCGCCGCTCGCCGCGCTGCGGAGAATACATGTAGAATCTCCTCGTGATGAGAGGAAGCGAATCGAATGAGACGTACGATAATATAAACGAAGCTATATATATATATATATATATAGCTCCATAAGTGTATATATATATACATACTTATGGAGAAAAACGAATGTAGACGTACGGTGCCGAAGGCTGCACCGGGGAGACGCGCAGCAATGCGAATGGGTAATAGAAAGGAAAGAAGCGCTCGTGCATATATATATATATATATATATATATATACACGTAGGTATGTATGTATTTGTGTGTGTGACTGCAGTCGCAGCCGAAGGAATATAAAAGGCATCGAAAGGCGCTGCTGGTGCCGGTGCTTCTGCCGGTCGGCACGTTTCAAAGGCGGCCCGTACGCACGCGCGCGCTGCAGATAATTTGCGACGGCCCCGCTATACGACTTTATCGGCGTTTCCTCTCTCTCCCTCTCTCTCTATTCCACCCTTCGCTTCTGCGGGGCCTCAAACGCTGCACTGCACATGCGCGCGGACGAGAGATAATACGAGGGACGAGGAGAGCCTCTGCGTTGCGCGCGCTCGCGTCGTTATCGAGGAAACGACGGCTGCGGCGCACGTTCAGCGCTATACAGCTCCTGTTCGCTCGACTTTTCTCTCTCTCTCTCGCTCTGGTCCTTTCCTTATCGCTCTCGGATTTTATGCTTTCTAGGCTGGCCCCCAGACCCGTCTAGAGGGATTTTATACCGCAGCCGCGCAATCAACCCGCGATGACCATTATACTTTCTTTTCACGGTGTGTATAACATGGGAGATGTGTATATATGTGCGGATATGTAAAAGAATGTCGAAGTCCAAGGTGTGATTTTTCTCACTCGAGCGCACATATATACCTATATAGATGTATACGGTGCAGCGGAGAGAAAAGAAAAGGATGAGCGCGATGTCTATTGGGCTCCGCGTGCGCTCGAGCGGGGCGTTCTTTTTATTGAAGCGAGCCGCCGCCGCCGCCGCAGCCGCGCGAGTTTTATAGGTGTTATTACGGTTTATGACGCCTTGCGCGCCGCCGCTTCGCGCCAGCTGTTGTAATGACGGTTGCGTCGCTTTTTTAGCCTTTCGGCCGAAAGCACATATATACGTACTGCTGAATACTGCGAGCTGCAGCCATGCCCAGCTTTGATACAACGTTCGCCTGTGTGAACTTCGTTCTTTTCGAATTCGGATTGTTGCGAGTTTCGAAAGCAAAGCTTCTCTTATACGAAGATTCTTAGTGCTGTTTTTATTTTGCTGATGTCAATTTTCAAAATTATATAATATTATACGTAACATTACTATGGCTAATTGCTGTAATAAAAAGTGTTGCGATAATTTTATCAAAAAGAACTGTAGCAGATTATCATTGCTTCAAAAAGAAGCACAACCAAACAGCTATAAGTATATACTATAGCATGCGAAGAATCAAAAAATTCCACGTTTTTTATACGAGCCACGTTTATGCTGCACGTATCCATTCTCCTTTTCAGGACGGACAGCTTATCGCGCTACACGCATATATATATGATAACCGTAAGTAGCTCCGGGGCAAAACATCGAAAAACCAGAAGAGGAAGAAGAAGAAGAAGAAGAGGAAAGGGGACCGGAAAAAAAAGAGAGAAAAATGATCTCGCGCTCCGCAGGCTGATTAACAAAACGCGCCAAATCGAAGTATAAAAGCTGCAAGAGAGAGAGAGAGAGAGAAACGAAGACGAGGGATAACGTATAAAGTGGCTCGAGAAGAACTAGATTCCCGAGTTGGTGCATTGTTATCGCGCATAAGCTCGCGCTCGGGGAATCTCGGAACGATAATTCGGTGTATATACCGGCTGCTGACCGATCCTCCTCCATTAATGGACCGTTCCGCTTATACGTACTTACACACATGCGCGCTCACACACATACACACACACGTATGAGGTCGGGACAAGAAAATCGCATTAAGACCGGATCGGTCGGAGCGCGTTTGATGATCGCCGCGAGGCTCTCGTTGCTTTATGCGAAAAAGTCTCGACTCTCGTCGGGGCGAGCTTCTGCACGATGCCCGAGTTCGATCGGATCCGCGAGTATAAAACCCGAGCATCGCTATACGCTGTATATATATACCTTAGCTTGTGTCGCTACTCGTTTTGCATCTTGTATATCCTTTTTTTTTTATGCGCGAAAGTTTGGCTTTTATGGGTTGTTTTTTACGCGTAATAGTATAGCTACGGCTTTAGTGTGCGCGTAAAAAATTTTGAAGATGCGCGATTATGGTCCGGATGGCTGTTAAATGCAATAGTTAGTCAAATTAGATTGGTCAAAATGTTTGCTGTTATTATTGGATTTTTATATAACGTTGATCGATTAAATATTAGTACAGAGCTGGGTGAGTGAGTATAAACTAATTTGACAATGCAATTTTTATTAATTCAATTACATGTATAATAGTTATTTATAAGTCGTTTATTAGCTGACTTGCATAAAAACCTTTACTTTTAGTAAACTTAAGTTGGGCGGTGAATACAATTCAGCATCGATGCGAAGATGAAATCCTGGAAGTGCATAGGATGCAAACCCAGGAACTTCTGGATAAAAATCTTCGCTTCCAAAACTGCCCTATATTAATATAGATACATAACAATTCATTATTATGAATTCGTATAGATATCAAGCCAATATTTTGGTTATTATCAAAATGTTTCTCTCGTACAAAGAAATAAAATAAGAAAGCTAAACAATCGAATCGTATACCTTTTTAGGGGGACATTCCGTTACACCAATCCACTCCAATATTTCTCCCAAAAAGTACTTTTTCAGCTTTTCATCGCAAACGTTTATGTCGATCGATACGCCAGTTGGCACTTGATATTTACCAAAAGCACGACCAACTGCTGTCAATTTAATCTAAAAAACGCTGAATACTACAGAAATGGACTTTCAGGCGAAATATGAATTGGTTAAGAATTATATATAATTGAAAATGCGGTCTTACGTAAACTGGATCTGGTAAATCTTCAATAACATCGACGTAAAATCTTAAAGAATTAGGCTTGTTATCATTATAATTAATCGAAAGATCAAAACTGTCTTCGTCGATGAAATTTCCATTAACGTATTCGACATTCACGTCTTCGAACTTAATTAAATTATCACCCTAAAATAAAAGGTAACGTGTTACTGTACCTATATTGAAAATCCAATAGGTTTTCATTGTAGGCAGTTTCTGATTAGTTTGGGAAATTGAAAAAATACTTCAATTGTTTTTTCACACTGGACGCAAAGCGTCAGCCTGAACTAATCTATTCTAAAAATTTTATCGATGCATTTATTACTTACAGCGTAGCAGATGTTTAGTCCATTGAATATTACTATAGCGATGATAAGCATGTTTATGCTAAGCATTTTAAAATACTGTATGAAATATTAATGAAGCTAAACAAATTCTATCGAATTCCGAAAACCAAGACTTACAATGTACTAGCCAAGTTGACATAGAAATTCAAAGTGTTGGAATAATTTTTTTCTGTACGCGTTCTATCCTTCAATCGCGTAATAGATCTTCAAGCAAAAATGAATAGAAGTAATTAGAACTCATGTTACATCATGCTCGTTTCAAATTTACCTTTGTTCTTCATTTTTAAAAGCAACTCTTACGAGGTATCATTAATATCATATTGTCTAAAAACATGTGCTCTAATCAAAAGAAGAAGCAAACTACATAATTATACAGTGATGGGAAAAAGAGCTATCCTATAACGTAAGTATTTCTTTAAAAATAATTAAAAAATATATAATACTGCCGATAAAGTAAAGATTTAAATAAAATGTCCGTTTTCGAGCATATAAAAACGTACAGAAAAAGAAGGTAAACGGAAAAAAAAATTTGCATTTCTTAAATTGCATTTAAATTTCGCTAATAACACATTTAATAATTATCATTCGTCCGCGTGGGCATTGGCTCCTCCGCATCTCTCAACCGGTACTTTTATCCTCTTTTTATTCGGCGATCCTCCCCAAGTCAGCCGACGCGATTGTGGGTTAATTAATTAGAGAGCGTTTAATTCTCTAGTCAAATTAGCAGGTGATCGTGAGATTTTGTCCTTTGCTCACACAGCCGCGTCTCGAGAAGATTTGCGAATTTATGGAAGCACTAAAATCCTTACATGTTATCCAACTTATTAATGGTAAGTGCGCATATATTTCGAAGCCGGAATATTTCGAGCCGATTCTCGAATCGGCTCGAATTCCGTTTAATACCCGTAATAAAACCAAATGCGCGCCTGAACGTAACACAGTTCAACCTTTGATTATATACCAAAAGGCCGAAAATTTACAAAAAAAATGTAACGCGTTATAAAGGTATATATTTATTTACAATCATGGCGTGCGATGCGCAACTTTTATTTTTACAATTATCCGCAAACCGCTTTGAGCCGAATAAAAGCAATTGTCGCTATTAGGTTAATGAGATAAAGCGTTGAAAATATAAAAAGGGTATCGTGAATAATCTTAAGCCTCTTACTCGATCGATTTATTAAGCTGTCTGCGCTTATCTGCGCATCGCTCAGCGTATATACGCGTGTGTTATACATTCGTTTTTTACCGTATTACGCGGCTCTTAAATCCATATACCTACTATCGCCGATAGCTTAACCGAGGAATTATCATTTTTTTGTTTTGTTTCATCGTTCTGATCCATCATATACACTCGAACGTAATCGTCGCCGTCAATTTCCATCATAGTAAAAAAACTATTTAAACACTCGGGAAAAGTTCGTTATTTTAGTTTCGTAACTAAAGAATCTCCCTAAACATCCTCCAACGATCCTTTCAAAATCGTGGTGCATTAAAAAGAGGAAAAGCTATAGTCAGCCGATGATGAAGAAGCGCTAATCTCTCCGACGTATAAAGGCCCTTAAACTCCTACGCTAATTCTTTTCATATACGACGGTAGAAACAACTTGGCGTCGCGGTTCGAGCGAAGCGGAGACACGCGAGAGATGTAAGAGCGAGCGGGTGGGTATGAGCAAGGAGAGTGTATATACTCGAGAATCCCTCGGTATACACCATCGACGCTTTGCAGTGTGCGAGTACACTGCACACACATACACACACATATATATATACAGCCGCGCGAGCAGAGGTATTTATAGCGCGTTCTTCTGTCTCTCGTGTGTCCATCGCATGTGCGCTCGCGAACTCGGGAGAGCTGCTCTCGCTCGCTTTTATTATCGCAATAACATTAAGGCGGCCGCTTTTGAAGCTCTCCGCTCTTTCTCTCGGTGAGGCGAGCGAGAGACGACGAGTTGACGACGAGCGAGAGGCTCGACTTATGTATATGTATACATATACAAACCTTTTTTTATTCCTCCTCCGCTCTCTGGTTGTGCGCACAGATCGGCGAACTGTATATAGATGGAATATTCGGTGTCGCGAGTTCAACTCCGCGGAACGCTTCGTGCCTTTTTCTCTTGTTAATTGACTCTTTGTGAAATCGATTAATTTGTCGACGATTACTTTTGCTCGTAATTTCCCGGGCTGGGGGGGAGAGAAGAGAAAATTCAACGATAATCGTATGCCACTTTGCACGGGAGGGTTGGGGGGAGTTTAACGGCAGCGGAAAGCGCCGCGCGCCGTAATCCGTATTATTAAACGGCGAAATAAGAGAATAACGATGTAAAATTTGCGCCTCATTTGCGCGGGGATTAGCGCGCGCTAGGCGTGCGCGGTAAAAAATGATTTATTGCGCGTGTCATCGGTGCAGCGAGGTGCGCGGTGTCCCGAGAGAATGCTGGCGGAATTCCTGCACGCCGAGATAAGCTCTCTGACATGTGAAGAAAAAAAATCCATGATGCTCGACTTACCAGTATATATATATATAGGCTCGCGTTGAGAAGATCTCCATCCGTCTGATGTACCACGTGAATACCATCCATTTTTATGTTTATAGAAGGTTATGTGTGAAAAGCATCGCGAGACTATACATATATATATAAAGTTGAAAGTATTTTTTCCGACTTTCGAGCGGCAACAGTAGACTTTCTTCATTACAGCCTCAATTAAAACGTAATCATACGAACTTTCTCCTACGCTACTACCTCCCAAACATTAAAAAATACCGAACATTCTCTCTCGTACTAATCGCACAATCCTTATTTCTCCATCTCTCCCCGCAGTAAGATAGCCAAGATCGCGGCGACAGCGCACCGTGCATAAACCTGCACGCACGTGAACTTTGTACAGCTGCACGCAAGAAAGCTCGCACTGCCCACGTGGACACTGCGGACCGCGCGCTTGCTTGCTTTTTTACTATACGTGAGCGCATGCCGCCGCGTCCAGGCAGCAGTTTCTTCTCCCTTGGCGAAAGAGTCGCGCAGCGCTGCAGAAACGAGAGAGAGAGAGAGAGAGAGAGAGAGAGAAAAAGAGAGAGAGAAAGATGAAGAGATAAAGAAAGCGAGAAAGACGGAGATAAAAGCCGTGCAGATGGTAGAGGGTAAGACGGGTAAAGGGGATATTATGGGGCGAAGGAGAGAATGAAGGAAGCCCGAGTTGATTACGAAAGAAGCCATTTTAGGGCCCGGTCTTAAAACTCTTTAACGACTGGTGCGAGCATCCGCCGAGGATACGCGGAGCTCGACGCCGAGAGAGGAGGCGAGAGCCGAGCTGCGCTCTTGCTGCACTGAGAGAGGGAGGAATATGCGCGAACCGAGAGACTGAATGAATGCTCGAGTCACGGTATATTTGAGCTGTATATATATATATATATTGTGTGTACGCGGAAAGCTGAAATTTTCAAAAGACTCGACTATTTTTGAAAGTCTAATTATTTTTATAATGAATGGATAACGATTGATTTTTTGAATTTGTTAATTCAATTATTGTCATATTGCTCGTCATCTTGATCGAATATATATAAATACTGCGGTACGCCAATAAAATTAAAAAAAAAAAAAGATGCTACCTGGGCACCCGCTGATAGATATTAATACAAGTAATGGCACAACATTATTGCTCACGGCTACAGTGTTCTAATTGTGCAAAAAATAAAATCACAAATCAAGAATTATATAAGGTAACTACATAATTTTTGGTTTTATTAATAATTTAATTATTGGAAAAAAAAGAAACAATATGTCTTGTTTAGTTAGAATATGAAAGTAATTGCTGTTCAGTAATGACATGTAAACAATCTTTTTCATGAATGTTTTAACAGCAAAAGTGAATCATCAATAATCGATTACATCATTGTAGCGTTAAATCTCCCAGGTCTAACGCGTACATTTTCTTTAATGAGATATTTGCACTCATACTGCAGCCTTGGTAAAGATTACGAAATACGAAAAATACAACTGAATCATTTGCTCTCGCATACGAGGTAAGGCAACGGCTCCTTTTTTTTATGTATAATCAGCCAATTAAAAAAACTTCCTGGTCATACGTCTCCCCATAAACGGTGCATGCAGCATCAAATTCAACAAATTAAACGATTCCAGAATGTGACGTTGACCGATACCATACATTGAAAAGGTTGCGTTTAAGCGCTATACCTTAACCAACGATCCGCGAATAATTCGCATTGCGCGTTATCGATTAATTATAAAGAAAGAGCCGCGCCTAACGTTTTTTGTCGCGTCGTGTCCCACAAGTCCACGCACGCGAATTCCGCAGTCATCCATTCCATTTCGTCGCGCGGACAATAATGGAGAGGGAAATAAGAAAAAAAAAAGGTTATATCTCGGGAATCATTCCCTCGGCGACTTATATGCATCACATGTATAAAAGCCCCGAGGGTCCGAGCCATTCGGTACACGCGAGTGCGCCGCGTACGCGCCGCGTTATAAGCTTGGATGTACGGCTATATCTCCATCTCTCTCTCGTATAATTACCCGCGCGACTTCTCGCGGCGTTAATTGATCGCTCGACGATGAAACGAGCCGCGATGGGAGAGAGAGAAAGAGCGTAATTATTTTCCCTACTCCACTGCTGCGCTCGTAAGCTGTCTCTCTCTCTCATCGTGCGCGCGGGGCAGCGGCTAATTGCCCGCGCCCGAGCATTATTATATATTTCGCTGCGCTTATACACGCGAGAGTTCTCGTATTTCTTTTTCCCCAGCTCGCGCGTTCCCTTTCTTTATATACATTTCCTCGCCTCCTCTTGAATATGACGGAACTCGCAAGGTGTCCCAGTTGTGTCTTCTTTCTGTCTTTCGTTTTTTTTTTTTTGTTTTTTGCTGCTAATGAGAGGAATTGAGCTCGTTAATTTGACGTGTGCGTATATATATGTACGGTTCGATCCGAGTGACGTCGGTTGCGCGCGTTTCTTTTTTTCTGTTGCGAGCTGAAATAGGGTCAACGGATGGATCGAGTAAAAAATTTCGCTCTTTCGTCGCATGCGTTTCGGTTCGGGAATAGTTTTTAGTACGCTGCATGGTCCCCGTGCATTCCAGCGCAATTAGAGAACTCCCTCGATTGTGTGTGCGTATGCGCAAGGCATCAGCCATCGGTCGTTTTACGATTACACATATATATATGTATACTTGTCTCAACGACCGTCTAAAAGAAAACTCGTGTCAATTCGTGTTAAAAAGTATAAGTCGTAAAAAGTGTTTATCGTTCTCTGTGATCGCTTCGTCTCTGCAAGTCGTGCCTCGCGGTTAACTTTTTTACTCCAGCTGGTGCACGCAGCGCAAGCCTTTAATACATATAATAAAGCTAAATACAGCCGCAATAGGCGGAAATAAGAGAATAAACGATAACAATGAAAGAGCGGGCGAATACATTTGGTCACGCATATCGCGCGGACAAACGACAGACAGACAGAAGTGCACTAATTTACCGATCAACACACGAAGCCTTGCACACCAGCGATTCACCTCTGCTCTGCGCTCGCTGGAAGTGCACACGTGTACACCCTTTAGCCATCGCCAAAAAACAAACTAAAAAAAGAATCGTCAAGAGCATCGCGCATTATGTCTATTTGAGTAAAGCCGCTGGGCGGCTCGAAAGAGCCAATAATATACGCCCTGGCGCTCGCGTACATATATTTTGAGTGGGCATCGGGGGGCCAAAGGAAAATGAAAAGGCAAAGACATACTGCGTGGAAGACGACGCCAGCAACAGCACGCGGCTATGTAACGTAAAGCGAGGAAAAAGAACAAGACTGTTACAAGCACCCTGCTGCAGCCGTTACAATGTGTGTATACATTCACGCACGCGAGTGCAGCCCCCTCGTGTACATCACGCGTGCGCTACTTTATATATATATATATATATATGGGAAACACTGCGGCGGCGACGTTTTAACGTCTATACTCGGCGACTGCCGCCGAGTTGCGCAGCTGTCCAGCTGCGGCGCACTCTCGATTTTCGTGGTGCTCTTTTCCCATGGGCTTGTTATAACGCGACCGGGGCTGGTATAGATGTGTGTGCGGTGCAGGCGGCGTTCTCGTCGAGCCACCAGTGAGATCCTCTCTTTTTCGAGTGATTATTCGGTAAAGCGTCGCGGCTAAGAGAGCGCAAAGTTTGCGCGATATATAGCTGCGCTTGAAGAGAGAGAGAGAGAGAGAGTGATGTTGTAAATGGGGCCATTTTCGCGGCTTGCTTCCTCTCAGGAATGCTTATATTTATTTGTGGTGCCGACTCTTTTTGCCCGTAACGGGCTCTTTTGATTCTGTTTTGTTCTAAGTTTTAGGTTTGAATAGACCTTTTTTAGCGTTGCTATAGCGACAATGGCGATTCTCTATTATTACAGATTTTACAGTGTCTGTCTAAGCTTAAGTCAAGTTTTACGATGATGCGTTGCAAAACTTTGTGTATTTTAATGAATCGCCTATCGATGATAAAATCGACTTGGATCACCAAACGTCGTACAAAGACCAATGATCTCCTATAAAAAAAGATCTAATGTACAATTTTGAAATACAGTATACCCAAATTCCTTAAATTAAAAGAAAAAAAAAAAGAAACATCAAATTATCAGACACGCGAACGAGGCTCGATCATTAACGACGGATACACGCGCACGAAGTGACAAGAAATAAATTATAAGAAAGAAAATAAAGGAAGAGTCGGCTATAATAATTACATCAAAGCGAAACTTAACCCACACACGCACACACGCTCTATAGGCACTCGACGACCTTAAGCACTGCTCTCTTCGTTTCTCCGCGCGAGCTGCAAAAAGAAGAGAAAAAGAGTGCCGCGGCGCTCCCTCGCCCACGTTCGAACTCGCGCCCGCGTAAAACGGCCTTCCTATACAGTATACACGAAAAGAGCGAAGCGATCCCTCTGATGGTATAGAGAAGAAGCGGCAACGGCGGCGGCCGCGGCGAGAATATAAAAAAAAAAAGGAGATTAAGGCTATAAATCATCGAACGACTTAAACTGCTGCTGTCCAAGCTCTCGCAAATTTCTCTCTCCTGTACGTATATATGCGCAGACACACGTGTGTGTATGTTAGAGGGCCGGACGCGTCATTCCGCGAAGGCTAATTTCCGACATGCCGACGTGGCGCGTTCCGCACTCTGTGTGTGTCTCGGAGATTCGCTTGACGCGCGCGCGCTTGTATACTTGTATGTATATGTACCTCGTCTCTCTCTCTCTCTCTACTGGGTAACCGGCCATCAAAGAGTACACGCGATTCGCCGCGCCGCAAGTGCAAAAGGGACAGCTGCAGCGTGTGGGTCGCTTCTTCCTTCTTTTTTTTCTTTCCTTTTTTTTTTTCGTTCTTGCGGGGCGATGTGGGAGCAGCGACGAAAGTTGACAGTGACATTTTATTGTTCGCTTTTAGTGGTGCCGTTTCGTTTTGGCTTGAGATCGTCTGAGATGTCTGAATTTGCTTGCTGAAGGATCGGAAGCTAGTTTTTGCTGCTTTCTTTCAATGAAATATTAACTTTTAGATTTAGTGATGCTAAATTATATATATATATATATATATGTTGACAATGATGTTAAAACGTTGATAGTATAAATATGTAAGCAATGAGATCACGAATGATAATACTTATGGCATGTATTGTTTAAGACAGTTTTGTAAAAAATTGGATTTTTAATATTATTCATATAACGACGACGCGTCTAAAAGTTCAACGAACAAATATGAAATTTTCGATTAAACAACTACAAGAACGCAGTTACATATCTTCCAAAGTGACTTTGTTGGCAAGTGTACCAGCGTCCGTCTGATAAACGAGAGAGACGCCGCGGCTCCGGCGCTCGAATGCAGCCGAAAAACCGAAGAAAAGGGGTATAGGTATAATACAAATATAACGTTACGCGAGATGAAAGGCCCGAGCGTAGTCATAGTGTCTTTGATGCGGTGACGAACTGCGCTTCGCGCATACATATTAAATATAATATGAACGGCCAAGTATATACACATCGTATATAGCCGCGACTCATTGGCAGTCTAAGGCTGTAGGAGGCACCGTTGGATTTCGAGCGACGACGACAAGGAGCACCGATTTGCATGACAACAAAACCCTCGAAGCTCGCGCGTATAGTCCGACGAATTTTGATCATATAAAGAGTACACCCGTACATAGAGCCCTGCGCCTTCAAAGTATATATAAGCTTTTATATTCTCTTTCTCGGCTCGTTATATGTACAATGGCACATTGAGTTGTCAAAAAGTTGAGAGCGAATGACGGGACGTAAGCGCGGCTTGTCTCGTCTATCCTCTTTCCTCGGCTTTATTGCGCAAGGATTAGTTTCTGGGAAAGCTGCTGCTGCTGCTGCTGCTGCTGCTTCGCCCCATAAATTCGTTGTAAGCCTGGAAACCGCACGAAGTTCGCGGTGACGGCGGCTCCTGATGCACATTAACATATTTCGCAAAATTTCACACCGCACATATGCAGTGGTATCGCGCGGCACCGATATCTCGCTCGTCGTATCCCCCGGTAGCTATTATATGTGATATATATAATATTCCTATAAATCATACCGCTATGTGCTTGCTTCTCTCTCGCACGTATATAAAATCCTTTATTTACGGCTTTTTTAATCCCCGCCGATCGAGTGCTCGCATTAACGTACTTTATGGCGCAACAGGCCGCTGCTGCGCTGCAGCCTTGAATTAATTATATATCGGCCGTGGCTGTAAACGGGATTTCGCAAAAAATATTTTGTTATATATATATTTAGCAAATTTCGAGGAGCGCAAAATCTAATTAGTTCAGAGAGAGAGAGAACGCGAAGTACCGCTTTCCTCTCGCGCGGATGTTTCTTTTTTGGTATAATACTATAATATACGTTGTGAACTTCGCCTCTGTTTTCTGCGCGAGAAGAAAGTGTATAAAAAGTGTCGACACAAGCGCTCTGGAAAAAGCGGAAGTGTTAAGTGCCGGGGCGCGTAAGCCACGTACACACACACACACAGAAGCCGAGGAAATAAACGATCCATGGCGATTAAAGTCAAAAGCATCGCCGCCGCTGCAGCACTTCACACACACATTCGCGCACACACATACGTTATAAAGGGAAGCACGCAAGCCTTTTGACTCTCTCGAGTCCTCGCGCTCTAACGCGTTTATAAGGGCCTTTGCGAGCAGCAGCGGATTCCTATTGCGGACGACAACGACGCGCAAGGGCGAAAAAAAGAAAGAGCTCTATAGCTCGGGGGACGTATATATGTATATATACACACGCAGGCGCGCGCGCACACAGACACAAATATCTGCGCAGCCAAGGCAGCAGCAAAGGAAAAAGATCAAAGCGCAGCTCCTATACGCGGTGCTGAGCAAACAAGCCACTCTTCGGCTCTTTAAATAATACACCGAGTG
The DNA here is from genome assembly GCA_900490025.1 of Megastigmus dorsalis. Classification (NCBI taxonomy): domain Eukaryota; kingdom Metazoa; phylum Arthropoda; class Insecta; order Hymenoptera; family Megastigmidae; genus Megastigmus; species Megastigmus dorsalis. The sequence continues at coordinate 25,474 of UELU01139967.1, read as the reverse complement.
CAGCGAGAGACGAGAGAGAGAGACGGGAAATTGAGCGATCTCTCCCATGTGCGTGCGTGCGTGCGGGCTGTTAAACCGTTTTATCACTTATTTGAAAATCCTTTTCTCTCGCGGAACAACTCGCTCTCCGACGCTGTTTGAAGCACACAAACTTTGGGGCTCTTTGAGGACTTTCACACGGCGCTCTTCTTCGTATTTGCGCGTGTGTGGGTGTGCCGGCGACGACGGCGTGTCTTTTTAGAGGCGTTAATATTTCGTGCGACTGTGGTAGAATGTGCACGACGGGACCTTTTAAAGTACGAGTTATATATCTTTAATAATTTATTATTTCATTTGTGTGTATATATATACGATAAAAAATCAGTACTTATTTTAGGCAATTTCATTGATCTGTTTTCATGAAGGAGTTAATAAGAAATGGTCGATTAAAATTTCCAACTGTAAGCGATGATCGCGCTATAGTTTCTAATCAAACGAAAAAAATCACTCGCGGCTAATTCCCTATGAACCTATAAAAGCAATCGCCGACGCCGCCGCGGCAATAAATCCATCGGGTCTAATCATAAACAAACAGCTCGGCGACAGAGAGAAAAAAAAAGGAACGGGCAAAAGTCTCGCGCGTTGGATGATGAGAAATACATATATAGTTCGTATTATACGCACACCCACACTGCGCTCACACACAGCAAAACAATTAAACACTTCGGGACCCGAGGAGCGCGTCAATAACGAAATATATATATATATATATATAGGCATATATCGGGCGTCTCGAACGCTTATCTCCAGCTCGTCTCGTTTCTCTTCCCTCCTCGAGTCACACCAGTTCTCGTCTTATATATCGGCGTTATCAACGTATATATACGCGGTGGATGATTTACAACTGCATGAACAGTCGGCGAAGCGGTACCGGCAGAGTCGCGATTGAAGGCTGCGAGACAGCGGTGTGCCTTTTGATCGCTTATCGACGGCTCTATATACCAGCTCTTGTATACATATAGTATCCAACTTCAGCTGCAATAAAACTTTTTTTTACCGTCTGTATATATATATGTATAGGCTTGAATGTACTCGCGCCTATATTTGCCGAATCTATAACTTATTGCACGATTTAATAGGGTGTCGGCTGATGTTAGATATTTTTTTTTTTTTTTAATGAATCTAACGTTTCTTTGTACATTGCGTCGAAAGTAGTGACGGGTTTAATTGTAGAATCTAGTAATGTATGAAAAATCCCATTAGGAATATAAATTACAATATTATTTTCTTGATCTGGGTTATATTGAAAATTGTATCGTAGTTTAGCTAATTTGAAATTCATCAGCAAATTATTGCACCGCTAGTGGTTTATTACAGCTACCGGAATAAGACTCGCACGCGTGATTGAACTTAATTCCGAGACATACCACCTACGTATACATATATTTCTCAACCACATTGGCATTTTGAAAAGGAGCCTCGAAAGGAGCACACATTTCCTGTATATATTCGATCAGCTTCGATAACTCTCCATCATTCGGATATAATAATAAACCACGGCACCTCTTCTTTTCCCATCTTTTCACTTTGATTCCCATGGCGAATGCATTATGCACTGCACACCGCGCACCGACGACGATCACGGGATAATATATAATATATACCTGCACGAGTTACGTCACGATGCGCTCCCTACTCTCATTTATACTTTCGCGCTCCTCGGGTGCTCTCTGCAGCGGCTCTATATATACGGTACATACCGGCACGCCTTACGAAATCGCGAGACTTTTACGATTCGACCAGCATCATCGTGTGCCGCGCAGTTGTATAATACCTGTACACCGAACGCGAACACCTCTTTTTATTCCGCCAATCGCGGGTGAATGCACGAGCTGAAATACAGCGGCTTTATTAGGACCGAGATTGATGTTTTAAGTTGATTTAATACGGGCTCGAGCATTACGGAGAGCATAAATTATTTAAACGTCAATATAACGAACATACCGAATTAAAGCATTTGTTGCGTGGAGATGTCGCAGCAGTCAAGTCGCGTACGTGACACATTATATTACTTTGTAATTATTGTAAGAATTTTTGCTATTCTGGTCTTTGATTCATATTTATTGCAGTTCTTATTAGAAGTATAATGCCGAAAAAAAAATCCAACGGAAAAATAAAGCGAAATGCGTTCACGTGTATATAGAGTGGTTCGCGTGCAGGCCGTGGCAAAATACTATATACACGTATGTAGCGCAGAAAAGTGAAGCCGCTGACGCACGGTCGGCGAGCCCTTGATTTACGATCTAGTAGGTAATCGCGCCGCCGTCACCGCCAGTCGCAACCACTTCCGATCGAGGTCACTCACAGCTGCGCGCCGTTTCCGCGTCACAAAAGCAGCGCGAAACAGTACATTACACACGCATTATACGTATACACGTAGTCGGCGGCCGCGAGACACATTTTGAAACACGCTTCCAGGCAGCGACAGCTGTCCCGCGCTGTATGCACATCGCATCGAATAATTACGCGCATCGATTTACCCCCCTATTCAAATGTCGCCGCGAGCTTCCGAATGTAAGACAGGTGCGCGTGCATGCACTAAAATAGACGACTATCTTGTTTTCTTTTTCTTTTTTTTTTTTCTTTTGGAGAAATCCACGGCTAAAATGGATAGGCGGAAACGCGGAAATCTCTACCTTAATTTCGACGTTTCACGCTTACCAATGACAATTGATTGGGCTGTTTGCCTTTCTCTATTGTTGGCTCGTCATTGGGTTTGTTATACAGGTGGAAAGACGCGAGTTGTTGATATCCATGTTTGCGAAACCATTGGATTGCTAATGACAAGCGTAGTGAAAAAGGCATCAAACTCTTCATTGTAATAGTTTAAAAAGCGTAGGTTTTTCTTTTACTTGAATGTGAGAAAATGACGATTGGTATATGTACGAATATATACATAGCACCCGTAGATCAGTGCAACGTATAAAATCTCATGAATTAATTTCATTCTTCTCCTATAGGTTATAATTACAATAAATTTACAAACGATGTGGATTGCGTGAGCGTGTACAGAAACGACAAAGCAATTTTTCATACATACACGAAATATATTCTCACCTCCAAATTACAGCTGTCGCACATTACCATTATACGCCGTTAAAAGATTAGTCATGCGCATTTATTTGCCGAATCCACCCTCTCATCAGCTACCGTCAACCCCCCGTATTCAAAATATTCAAATGCTCGAGATACGCGTATGTATATATACGTATCTTATCTCTACCCCGAAATCTCGTTCCGTTTATAATAAGGACTAATTTTCTTAAGCGTCGACCGCAGCTTTTCTTTCCCCCTTTTGTCCACCACCGGCGTACACACCGCACACACTCCCCATATAAACGTCGCTTTCTTTCTCAGCGAGATGGGCCTCTTCGCGGAGAAGAAAAGAAAAAGGAGGGGGTGAGAGAGAGAGAGAGAGCTTTACGATCAGGCGGCGTTTCTCGTTTTCGTTTTCACAGCGCGTAAACGAGCGGCGAGGTGAGCTGAACGAGTCGCCGCAATGCTGCGGCTGCTGCATGGCATAAATCACAAATTAATATCAAAGTGTGTGTCTCTACATACATGCATATATAGGTGAACACCAGTCGGAGAGTCGACCCCGTGACTTATTATTGCTCTCACGAGCCGCGCGCTTGTAAAATGTTTTTCTTGTGCGGGCACTTTTTCTTTTCTCCCTCTCTCTCTCTCTCTCTCTCTCTCTCTCTCTCTCGTTGTTTGCTCTTTTTGGATTCTTATATATGTACGGCGCGGAGTTGTAGACTCGCCGCGGCCTCTTATATAGAGCGACTTCAATCAGTAATAAAGTTTGAATTGTTAGTCGCGCTCTTAACTAAACACAAGCCAATTAAATTTTACATTTGTTTGTAGTATAGGCTTTTTGTTCGCTTCGAGTGCAGGATATAAGCAATTTGAAATCGAATGGAATTGTAATTTATAAGTGTATTAAATAATGTTGATGTAAAAACGTTTAGTCTTCACATTCTTGTGGTAAAAAAAAAGTATATTATCTCTTCATGGTTAGTTTTGCTAAGCTGCAGCATTGAATTAATCGGTATATTCGAATCATTCGATCTATCGATATAAGTACAGATTTATTTACACGCATGTATAGATATATTCATTTTGTGATTCGTATTGAAACAATCAAATTCTTTAAAACGAGTTCTCAATGCTCTATACGGTTCTTTTCTGATAAAACTGAATGCCGATTTCAATTGCTGATTTCAAATCGATGAATGGGTAATAAACTATTCCAAATATAAATTTACATAAATTATTCATTTTAACCCGCATGAATTATGCATATGTCAACATAAAATGTAATTATCCTTTTGATACAAGTTCCTTACAATAAACGAAATTTCTTCCACAAAATTACTCATACTATTATTCAAAACATGCGGTAAAGTGTTAACTACATTATAGGATTGATATCTCTCAATGTATCATAAATAATGTCAAACTCCAGTTTAATATGCGTGATCGTACACAAATGTATCAACGAGAGATCTCAAGATCTTATCTAACCTCGTGACATCAAATCTGTAGCATTATTATACGAACACATTTTTTTTTAAATCCAAACTCGCAAACTGCTCATTAATTAATTTAGTACCAAATCAGACAACGAACCTATCGTATCGCGTAAATCAAAAACTGTTATACATGTCAGCAATAAACGAGAGCGGCATTCGTTAAAGATTACCACCGCGGCGCATCCGAACAATCATCTCCCTCAATTTTCCCAATCCTCATCCCATATACACTGCACTGCTCACATCCTGTAAGCGCCGCACGATAAATCCCTCGCATATCCATCGACCATAGCCGAAAATTAAAAGCCGCACCTATACATATAGTATGCTGCACGCAAGCACCGCAGCGAAACCGCAAACTAATGAATTCCCACTCTCTGTCTGTTAAATTCGGACCAGCAGCAGCAGCAGCAGCGATGCTTCTCGGTGGCAATAAATCAAGGAAAAGCCAAAGCGGCAATGCTTTTCCGTTCGCTGCGCCACAGAGAACGAGCTGCCCATTTTGGTCGACGGCCATAAGGCAATTTCGTTGTATACCTGAGCGCACTGTGGCACACCAGGCAATATGTAGCCTCCGAGGATGCAACGGTGCATTCTCTCTCTCTCTCTCTTCTCTACCTCCATTTTTCCTATCTCGTCCGTCGGTCCATTCCTATCTCTCTCTCTGTTTCTCGATCTCGCGGCATCAGCAGCAGCAGCACAGAGAGGAGAGAAGCCACTAAAGGCCTTTTCCTTCCTTCATATACGGGAGATATACGGCGGAGGCGCGTATAGTCGAGCGTTAATAAACGATCCGAGATCAAAGCCCTGTCGAGACGAACCCGCGCACTGCAGCGGCTCTCATTAGCGGCGATGAAACGAATCGAATCGACCGAGCCTATACGCGAGTGCAGTTTTGTATGTACGACTATACGAGTATGCGAGAATCCAAAAGAGATAGAGAGAGAGACGTCGATTCTTGACGGGGTGGAGGTAAAGAGAGAGAGAGAGAGACGAATATTGTTGCAAGTCATATGTTAAAAAAAGTAGCCGACAATTTGGAAAAATTTGTAATTCTTTATAGTTCGAGCGTAATATACTCGTATGATTATTTTTAATAGAAAATATTAAATGGGGACTGCATCAGTTTCTAAAGTGAAAATTTGTATAGAAATTATATTTAAATAATATAAAATGACCAAACAGAAGCACGACAATAATTATCACAATTTTTCGCGTTTAATGACTCAATAAACACATAATGAACCGACGATAGAGCAATTATAATTGCTCAAAAAAAAAAAAAAAACGTATTTCCATTACGGAATGAGTGCAGGAGTAGGCCGTTTACTCTTTGCGCCCATATCTCCTTCCTGCGCTGCCTCGCTTGTCTGCATATGTACAAGGCAGCGACATGAGAATCACCGCGGGAGGCTCAATTAGAGGCCAATTTCATATACGTTATACACTGCAGACATGGATGCGCAGCTGGCGAACGCTTTCGCTCGCTCGCCAGTCGCACCTTATCTCTCTTGATTTTCCTCTCCTCCTCTCTCTCTCTCTCTCAGCGTTCGTTCGTTCATTCATATATATATATATACTCGCCACTCGCCGCAACTGCACCACAACACCCGATACAGTGCTGTCCGAAAATTATCATTTCGCTCGGAGCTACTACGCGCTTATATTCGCGAAGCCTGTAATTATCATCTCGCGCCGAAGAAAAATCAGTGAATGCCGGCGCGTTGAGCTCTCTGCTCTAAAGTGCACATATATACAGCTGCGAATTTTTGGAGATGGATGAAGCGTTGGTATAGAGTATTGCTAATTGTGCGCTGCTGCCGAGTTGTAAAATCATTATAGTTTTACGCGTGTGGATGATTCAGGCAGAGAATAAAATTGGCCAATTACTTAGAAACTGTGTTAAGAGGGTTTGGAAACGGTGCCTATTTGTTTACTTTGTTAAATGGTGGAATTGACTTGTGTTTTGAGTATCGAATTTTAATTATTCGGCCGTAAAGTTCAAAGCACCTTTCAACGATTATGTAGCTGTTGAAAAGCAAAAATAATGAAGGATATAAATATGAACATTCCTTAAAATACTGCGGCTCTTTCGTCATATTTTCTGTGATAAATTATCGCCAAAATGGCCAATCTATTTAATGCTGCAGTGTAATTAGATTTTAATGTCTTTATGTATATATAGACAATTGAACGAACGATGACATTTAACGACATTTTCACACGGTACTGCGTATTTAACTACTCTTCATAAGGGAACAAACAATTCAACATTTTAAAAGTTACCGTTATCGTGCAGGAAAAGTGGCCTATAATGTCTTATCTCACTCCTCTCGTACATTAGAGAATCCGGTTTTTTTTACGATATTTCCTCCTCGAACAAACATAAAAATCTCGCGAGCTGCTCTACCCTATCCTTCGTCAAAAAAAGAATCCAACTTGATAGAAACTTCCGCAGTGTCGTCCATTTACAGTTGCTAGATAATATTTTACCCGGCGTTTCATTACATCACACGCTCTCGGTTCTCGTTCTTTCCGCTGCTACTCTCTCTCTCTTTCTCTCTCATCCGATTCCGTCGAAAAGGTTTCATTTTTTAAAGAGGCAACGAGGCGAGCAAACCCGAAAGTGGCAGCAACACTCGCGAGTATGAAAAGCGCCAAGAAACCGTGTATATCCGATAAGAGGAGTGTATGTATGGTACTTTTTTGTGTTGAATCTCTCGATGCTTCGTTAAGTGACCCATTCTTGCCCCGACGATGATGATCAAGATCTCAAAGACGAACTGGCCGCTCGACAAAAGCAGCGAGAGAGAGAGAGAGAGAGAGAGAGAGAGAGAGAGAGAGAGAGAGAAAGAGAGAATAGGAGGGAGTGAGAGTACGGAAAAAAGAGGACGGAGGGCAATGCATTTACGCCGATGCGAGCACGAGAGCCAGATGTAAAGAGGCGATAGGGGGAGAGAAAAGGAAAACGCGCAACCTCTCGATACTAAGTTGTCATGCTGTCTCTGCACCTTTTACTCCTTTACGCTCCGTTTCATTTTGTTCCTTTCAGTTTTTTTCTTCTCTATACCATCGTGGTTATTGATGAATTTTTATTCATTTGTATAAATGTTGGATTTTCACACTGTTCAGCCACCAATTTTGCATCAATATAATTTTAATGGTTTTAATCGACAAAAGTGCTGTCAATATCTTTTTTTTATCTTTCATAATGACTTATATGATATATCAAATTTTAAATGAATCGTGCACAGCGTAATATTACAAAAAGCAATAGGTTTGTTAATATTCTATAGAAAACGATTCAAGATGATTACGATGTAAAACTTTATTACATACAACGAAACGACATTCTTTATGGATATACAATAAAATTTTCAGTGGTAATCAGATGTGTGATATCGGTAAATATAAATTTTACTTATATACTAAGAAAAAGATCAATGGCAATATAGCGCTCTTGCTTATACGCATCACAGATTGGTAACATTGTCAACACGGGAGCATGCGATTTAGCTATAAAAGCCTCGAGTCGAGCGCAAGAGCGAAATAAGGCGAATAAATCGAAGGAAAAGAAATCAGCTTCGCTCATTCCCCTTTTTGCGCGATCGGGTGCAGTGTGCAGGCGCGGAGAGCGATCGGCAAGGATGCACGCCCGAGATCAAAGCTCTCTCTCTCTCTCTCTCTCTCCTCACTCTCCATCCTCTTCTCTCATTCTCCTGTATAGAGATTCCGAGAGATCGAAGCCAACCGTGCGCTCGATTGCCTTTGATTCTCTTCTCTCCGATCCCCGCGTACGTGTGCGCTCTCGAGGAGAGCAAAAGAGAGGAGAGACAGAAAGAGTAAGAGAGAGGCAGAGATCTTGAAGGACGAGCGAGCGAGCGCGCGATTTTAATGCGGACTGACCGCGTGCATATATATATATATATATATATATATATAGG